>JAEANM010001988.1:0-15842 GCA_017656035.1 Myanophis thanlyinensis
AATAAATAAGTCATTAAAACAGACAGAAATCAGTAAAAAAAATTGCAATCTCCCTAAAGTTATTACCATGATATACTCTATTCTGGATTCAGCTCTAATTATGGAACACAGCTTTCTTTCCAGGCTTGTATGGGTTATATGTGGAATTTTAACCTACTGACATATTACCATGTAAAAGAAATCTTTGATTTTGAGAAAAAATATGGAAAAGTGAATTTTGAAACCAGGGACTTAGCTATGACATTATGCTTATGGACAATATACTTAGATATACTAAGGGACAAAACTACCATTTTCTTCCTTTAAATAATAGTTATTCACATACATATGTAGTAACATGTTCAATCTGTTTTATAGCAGCCACAACAGCAACCACAACAAAGAGGCGCTCCAGATATTTCATTCTCTATTGATGCTAATAAGCAACAACGACAGCTTATTGCAGAACTTGAAAATAAGAACAGGTAAAGTCCCAAAACTTACATTAAGCCAAATATATATCGGTGGATAAAACATAGTGCATATATAGTTGGTATCAAGGAAAAATTCACAACATTGCATATAAGGAAACCCACAGATACATTATGGGTGACCATCATACCAAAGAGTTTACTTCTTTTCTTTGCCATGACATTATTACAGAGTTAGTATTTTAAAATATAGATTTAAGATTCTTGTGGTAGAAATCTGTCAGCCCTTCAGAAAACACATGATTTAATAAGAAGTGAGAGAAAGAAAGAAAATAGCAGGGTTGAAGGAGAAATAATATGCTGATATTACAATATAACCAGTTTAATATAGTGGTTAAGGCACCAATTTAGAAACCACGAGATTTAGTTGCATATTAGGCATGACGCCAGCCACTTTTATCCTATAATATTTAATCTTTTGTCCTTGTGAGGTGACTAGAGAGAATTCTAATGGGTGTGCTGGTGATTGATAGCCCTAATCCTGATCAATTGTGGCAGTGTTTGTCTTGGACAGCAACTTGAATTATATCTGTGGCAATTTTTGAAGAATTACTGGAGCAACCTTAAATGTTTAAAAGCTTCTCTGAGTGCTTTGATTTTCTCACTAAGATCCATAAATATCTCAACATTATTTGCAATGTTCTGTGTTAAACAACTCTTCTCATAGAAAAAAACATACTTATCACTGTTTATTTTCTCTCTTCCTATGCCAGAGAAATCTTACAAGAGATTCACAGGCTGCGGCTTGAACATGAGCAGGCATCTCAGACCACCCCAGAAAAGGCAGCACAAAACCCTACACTCCTGGCAGAACTTCGCCTCCTGAGGTAAATATGGGGAGGTAGATATGTCACATTTAGCATAACACCTCTTGCCTGCTTTGTTTAATTCCATGTAAGATTGTATTCGGGTAAGAAATAATTACCCTTGTTATACTTACAAGAGGGAATATTAATTATTTTAATATTCTAATGAAAGCACATATCCCTTTGTAGGGCTACTTTCCTTAACATTTTGAATACAAATAAGAGTTATCCTTATTTTATCAGCAAAGCTAAATAAACCAGTTTTTATGTTCAAAGAGCCAAAAGAAATATGCATAGTTTAACATCCAGTTTAAAATGGACATAGAGCCAGTGCATGGCTATATATTATGATATAATAAATAAATAAATAAAATTAGTTGGGCCATTGATTTAATTTGTTTTAATTCTATTTTTAACTTTTGTATATTGGTTTTACATTGGCTGTACACCGCCCCGAGTCCCTTGGGAGTGGGGCGGTATAGAAATGTTGTAAAATAAAAATAAAAATAAATAAATAATGTTAGACTTAGCCTAAGGAGACACAAATTTGAGGTCCTTTCTCATTGGATGGCTTTGCATCAAATCCATCTTGCAGAGTTATTTTTATGGAGATAAAATTAATGAAGACCTCTAAGGCACTACTGTCAGAGAAATGGTAAAAGTAAAGCATGTTGACATGTTTATGAATAGAGAATTATTGCTGGTGTTCCTGCCAGTTCACATCTAAGTTTGGAAAACTCGTCCACAGAGAAAATCAAATGCGGTTCTTATATTCAGATTGTCATATACGTCAGTTGCAAATGCAGACTTTCTGCTCCATGTTTATGTACTGCTTTCATCTTCACTACTTGTTGTTTAGACAGAGGAAAGATGAGTTGGAACAGAGGATGTCAGCTCTTCAAGAAAGCCGAAGAGAACTCATGGTTCAGTTAGAAGGCCTCATGAAATTACTCAAGGTAAAATGTTCCAGCACTAAATTAAGCAAAATAGGTCTATAAAATTGCAATAAAAAAGGGAAGGCAGTACAATGCTATTATGGTATCATCATTTTCATTCTACCCATTCTACAGATAGGCAGAGAGATCTGTGGTCAGATATGTTCCTCACCTGCTACAGCAATCATTTGCTTTTGTTCTCTAAATAAAGCTCATATAATTGCATTACCTTACTACTGATTTGCAGCTTGATTGTTATCACAAAACAGCCTGAATTGAGTTTATTTGGTGGTCTTTTTCTGCAAATAAAGAATTACCTCCTTCCTCCTTGAAGATACTAAGTGCTGTTAAGAATCTAATTTATGTGTCTTTTGTCAATCTCTTCAGCACAAGTAATCTGAAGAATGATTAATATAAAAGTATTAATGCTCCTGAGAAGAAAATAAGCTGGGGAGGTAGCTACGTGTAATTATTTGGAATTCTTGAAAATATAATATTTTAGACCTGGCCTAAACTGGCAAAAGCCCTCCATGACTTACTAGAGATAAACTGTGAAGAATGAGGAGGGTTTGATCCTGCTGCTCTCAGAATAGAATCACAGCAACTGTTCAGTGAAATGGCTATTAAGCAGTTTTCCTGCATCTTATATTCATTGTGTCTCTGAATGTTAAAATTTGGAGTAAATTTTTGGGGGGCACTGAATTTTCAGAAATTTTTTTGAAAACATAAATGCTACTAGGTCATAAACACTGAATCCGGAGGTAGTCGAGCAGGTATTTGAAGAATGGAAATATGCATCCAAAAGACTTCAGCCTAGTCTTCAGAGCTGTTTGCAAGGACTCAGCCCAGACTACTAGCGGGAAAAAATTCTGTCCCTTCCCTTGGAGTCTGCTAAGTATGAAATTATTAAAGAAATGAAAAGTTAAAGAGGAGTACTAGAGGCTGAAGTTGACAAGGAAAAGGTATTTTCCCAAAGTAGTAGCTTTATGTTATGCCCCAAGCATGTAACTCCCAACTTTTCTCCTCTAAAGTAATATGGCTCAAGAAAAAAAAAGCTGTTTAATAACTTTATCAACAGGGCTTAAAGCCATTGATAATATTTATTATTCTCTTCTATTAATATTTATGTTGCCACTTCCTCCCAAAATTGAAAGAGTTGCACACAGTTGCTGGCAACAGCACTTATGGTTTGTTGCTCTAAAGTTAGATTCATCTAATTCATGATCATCCCATTTTTCTTTAGGAAGAAGAATTGAAGCAGGGAGTAAGTTATTTAGCCTGTCAATGTAACTAACACATAGGGAGTGTTCTTGTGATCCAAATGTGTGCAGTAAATCCACATACATAAAATGTGTATACTGCTGTGGTCAATTAAACAACACTACCTTGCATGCCTTTAACCATTTATCTAAGGAATAAAGGCACTATATTCAATAATCTAATTATGAGATAGTTTTCTTGAGATGTTGCTAAAAATGTAAGAGATCTGCATGGCTTTCTACTGATTTAAAAGCATTTTGTCTTTAAACAATAACCCTGTGCAGTACAAACCATACTAGTATATGAGTCTTATAATACAGGAATATTCAGGTTGCTGATAAATATACTTGGTGTGCCTGATTTATTTCTCCAAATCAATCACTTGTAATAACTCCTAAAAAGTAAGGCAATAAGAGCTTTACAGAATCGGGCAACATCCCATCTGGTCTAACATTCAGTTCACATTCTTCTTTTCCAAGGATGCATGCAGGCTAGTAATTCAGGAAAAATTTCAAACTAGATTCATAAAGGGTTTTTTTTCTGTTAAGACCCAATTTGCATGCCTTTGTAAATATATTAATATCAGAAAATATCTAACTCCATGGGTTTACTAAAACTGTAATATAATAATTGGTCAAGAGGTACTGTGAGAAGTTTCCCATTATAACAAAGCTGAACTTTGACTTTCGGTTCAGTGCAATTGAAGGCTCACTGATAAAAAGACAAAGTAGTAGCACTGAGTCACTGTTGTGTCAATATCTGCTTCTTATTAAATTTTGGCAAAATGTATTTTGGCGCAAAGAACCCTTGTTACTGCTTAATATGACAAAAAAGTGTAAAATAATTCCATTGTTGAATTTTTTTGGAGTAAAAGAATTGGGAAAAGTAGAATCAGTTTCATAAACATATGAAGTATTAAGGTCAGTATGATTGTTTTACTTTCTTTAATGTATTCGGTTTAAGCACGCAGCAATAATTATAGAGCATCTTGAAATCTACATTAATTTAAACACAGAATGTTTCAATTGCTGTGCCGAGGTGTTTTGCACTCCGTAGTGTTTTCAAGTTCAAAAATTGTGTTCAAGGAACATGGGAAATTCCCTGAATCTCCCTTTCTTAATGATCTTGTATGTTTTAACTCCAGTATCAAACCCATCATTGATCTCTTAAGAGGGAGTTGTTCTTTAAGGTGTAACTTCTGCCTTGATAATTCATATAGATATAGTCATGATGTAGCTGGCAACACTTGTTTTTTATTTTCTTTGGTTTAAATTACCTATAACCTCTTTCATAAGAATATCTAAGAAGCTAATCATAATAAACAGCCAGCCAACCAGAAGAAGTAGAACTGGAAGAAAAAGTATATAATACCCTATTACAGGAAGACTAAAACTAACCCATACTTTATTTCACTTTGATCCATGTAAGAACAAATGTTCAGCAACATTTCACTATAACCTGCTCTAACTACATCTTACATACAACTATTGGTGGCAGAAATCAAATGGCAAATGAATGGCATTCCATTTATATGTGAATTTCAATATTGTAGAGTTGTTTTATATATATTATGCTCATAGCAGCTTTGCCCAGTTTTGATTTTGGATGGATTAGCGTTCTCTTCCAGTGCCCATGATGGTTGGGAAATCCAAATCTCTCCAAAGCTGCAACTGCAATATTACTTTCACAGATATGAAGCACATTCATTTCTTTAGCTGTTTCTAGTCAACTGCAATACAAAATTCTCTTCTCTGTGTCTTTAAACCTGCCTCTTTGCAAGCTCTGTGGTACTATTTCACAAAAGTATGTGAAAAAATTAGCAACTATTTTTCTAACCCCCACCCTCCCTTCCTACCTTAACTTACCCACGGTTGCATAAGCTTTTCACTGCATATTGTACCATGTATGACTGTGTATGTGACCAATAAATTTGAAATTGAAATTGTGATAAACATCAATTTTTATCTCTATTTGCACATCCTTTTAGAGTACAAACATTTATAACATTACAGAAATCTATATTATGTATCAATGTATTTATTATATGGTATATATAAATAATGTATAAAACATGGTATGTAAATTATATATCAATACATTTACATGGTATATGATATTATTATGTATGAGTAATCTACAGTTAGATTCACACTGGTGGAAACTTAATAATTCAAGTACTAACCAAGGACCTAAGAATTATTAAGGTAGCGTCTAAGTATATGGACAGTTCAAAGCAGTTTGGAGTTTTTTGAGAGATGCTCAATATTTCCATATATTGAGGAAGTTATTTTAATATAACTTTGAAGGCTCCAATCATGATTGATGTAACAACAGATTTCTTTTTCCATAACTGTTCAACTTTGATCTGCAAGTCCTAATATTTCAATTTTTTTCCAATTGTTTTTCCTCAATCCTAGCATTACCTGGAATAGCAACATCGGTGAATGAGACTTTCTTCTTTTTAGTAATTGTTATATTAGGCATGCTATGAACAAGATGCCTGTTTGTTTGGCTCTTAAAAGTCTTGTAAAATCTTAACCCGTTCGTTTTCCAAAAACTTTTCAACTTGGTGGCCCCAGAAGTGTCTACTACATTCAAATCCAAATCTTGAGCAAAGTTTCCAGTGAATAATTCTAGCAATCCAAGTCATGACATCATTTGTAGTCTGTGAAATTTTGCTATAGCAGTAATCAAATGATCAATTGTTTCATCTTTTTTTACTACAAAGGTGATATTTGCTGTTGTTTGTTGCTTGTTCATGTAATTAGTTTTTTTGAGCTGCTAAAATAAAGCCTTCAGTTTCTTTTAACATTTCTGATATTAATCAAATTCACATGAGATTTTTTAAATCAGCTTTTCCTTCTATATCTTTCAAGTATTGTTTTTCCAATTAACAAATCATTTTTCAGTAATTATGGTTCATTGCAGTCAACTACATAGACTGTGCAACAAGCCATAATAATAATAATTGAAAAATGGCATATTATTATTATTTCATGTATTCATAAAATGATGTTCCCTAAGCATTGCAGAATTATTAAAATTTATTTTGTGTAGGTAGGTTACTGATTACAAAATTCTGTATTATAGTTATCCTAGGTTACAGCAGAGGGAGCTATATACCAAAGACAAAAAAAAACTTAACCATATTTTGTATTAAGAATGCCATACCATACACACACACACACACAACGAGAGAGAGAGATGTATTAAGAATGGGGAGAAGAGTTTTTTTCTTACACAGTAAATGTAAACATTTGTCTGATTACATTGCCTACGTATAATATGAATAAGATACAGCAAGCAAATACATTAAATGTGTCTGCATGATAAGGAAACAAGTAATTGTTATGTGAATTTGATTAAACTAAATTAGAAAGGGTTAGGGATTAGGGTTAGAGGGTAATGGCAATTTCTAGACTGGATTCTGACATTTGTCCAATATGTACCAGAGCATCTCCCATCTGTATGGAGTAGGATATCTGGAATAGAGCATTGCCTGCTTTTTAGTTCAGAGATCATGAGATTTCAAACTTAATTTAATTCCCACAAACATAAGGTACGGGATCATTAATGACATAGATACACTCAGTTCCATGGAAAGTAATAAAAATATCCCTATGACAATTTTACTTACTTTATCAGTTTTATAAATTTACCTCTCAGTTCAAACATAACATATGGCAAAGAATTCAATACCTCTTCTGTCATGACTCAACAATGTTGTGTCCAACAGTTTTCTCCATTGCTGCTGCCAGGTAACTAAGACAAAAGGGTTGCCATAATTACTACTTGGTTTATCTTTTTGTTGTTGTTGTTTAACTTTCAGGCAACTGGAAAAAGAAAACATCAAAAAGAAATACATTTTTTGCCATTTCAGCTGGGACAATTTAAATTAATATGTCAATGTGATCTTTAGGACTCTGGGCAAGTTCACCAATCCTTTTTCCCTGTTTCTGATGAAGTCTGTTTTATCGTACGTGCGTTTGGTTCTAGGAACAGCATATTGATCCATTCATTTTCCACCAGGATAGTAACACTATCCAGCATGGACATATTCTGATTATTTTCTACAGCAGAGAAATAATTGGAGATAGTGGGACAGAAGTGTCTTCTTCTCCACTTCCTCTTGAACCACTCATGGCTTCCTTTTCCCCCTAGACCCAAGGGGCAGGCTCTCCTCGCTCATCTCCCAGCCACACGATTAGTCGGCCAATTCCAATGCCTATCAGATCTGCATCTGCCAGCTCAACTCCAGCCCACACACCACAAGATTCTCTAACAGGGGTAGGAGGAGATGTGCAAGAAGCTTTTGCGCAAGGTAATGGTACAAACCTTCCTCTGTTGAAAAATTGATAAATCCATAGTTTCTTTCCTCACTGCATATCTGTTAAACTCTCTGAAAAGAGTTTTTCTTAAAATAATCAACTAATTCAAAGCTTATGTTTGGGACAAACAGCACCAGAGGACAATTCATGACAGTCTAGAGCAGAAATGAAAAAATAACATTAGTTTTTATTGCTGCATAATAAAATAATAGGAGAAAAAAATTCTTCCAATCTAATGTCCAGCTTTCTAAATTATCTGCAACAGACACGGCATCTTTTATTGGCAATGTACATAGAGATGCATTTTATTCTCAGACAATAGCAATTGTACTTATTTATAATGTGCTATTATAAGCTGTGCTTTGTAGTTATTGTTCCTCATGCCAACTGCTCGAAAGTCCGGAAGCTTCTACATTGGCTTCCAAGGTCCTATTACAATATGGCTCCAAGTAGTTCAGAGGCCAAGCTGTTTGGTATCATTTTCATTCTGTCTACCAAGACTGTTATAATTTTGTCATATATTCCTACAAAAATGCAAAACATCTTAGAACTAAAAAAAACAGTTGGCTGGTCACTGAACCTACTCTAGCATAATTCATTTCATAAATAATTTCTCTTTAAGTTTTGAAGAATTCAGACATAATTTTTCTACAACACAAATCTAACTTTCTCCCATCTGATGTTGTCCCTATATGTACTTATATCTTCATACAGGAGCACTAAACAGTCTACCTAAGAAAAGTATACCAGTTCAAAATTAATTAATTTTATTAAAACAATCTATTCTGCAGATGTCATAAAGAAATTAATACATGTGTAGTGCAGGTACTCAGAGATTATGCTACTATAAAACCTAAACAGATTTTGAAAATTCATAAATTTTGAACTTTCTTAATTGAATTTTGCATCATTTATTTTTTTTCCTTTTTTAAATGTACACAATGTACACAAAAAGCTCAAAACATTGCTAAAATATTTTGCACTTTGCTTTTCTATTGATTAGGGTCAAGAAGAAATTTAAGAAATGACTTGTTGGTAGCTGCTGATTCAATCACCAATACCATGTCTTCTCTCGTGAAAGAGTTAAACTCAGGTCTGATGATTTAAAGCATAAGTGTTTTATACTGATTTAATATATAATCTAAAGACAAGCTGCAATCTAGAAAAATGTGCTGCAAAATATTTTAAGGTACTAGTTAACAGTTTGAACTACTGACTTATAGTCTTTCAGGACAAAATCCCTTCTTATTCCAGCATTTTAATTTCTGATATTTATTTATTTCCAGTGCTTTTTAAATGGGATTTTTGTTAATTTTTATGGCTATTAAATAAGAGCTTGTTTGCCTTATTAAAATTATATTTATGTAGAGTCAGCCTTGGTACCTCTTGTAATGACAGGTACTACTGAAATATTTAAAAAATTAAATCTCACTGAATATAATTGAACTAACTCAAATGAATTCACATGTAGCAGTGTGTCTTCTTGCTAAACAGTGGGTAAATGCTGTTTAGTTTCTTTATACAACAACACTATCTAAAGGTTCATGCATCAGTATTATAATAAGAAGCAATCCAGTGATGTAACTAATGATTAATACCTTGCTTAATTGCTTACCCAGTCATTAGCATATTCTAATAGGGATACCGGGTAGACTGAGTCACCCCACTTGGCATCAAAGCTTTATTTGTCTATGTATGCCAAGTTGTAATAAATGGCAAGTTTGAACTGTACAAAAGTGAAAGTTGCTCTGCATGTTTTTTAATGTAGACAATATGGTGTTTCTTTAGCAATATAACATGGCAATGTACAGTATGCTAAAAATAAAAACAGGAGAGAAGCATGCTAGAAATAGGAGAGAAAGATATAATTATCATACCAACCTATTTCTTCATACAGAAGTTGGAAGTGAGACAGAAAGTAATGTGGATTCAGAGTTTGGTCGGACTCATTTTGATGATCTTGTTCCATCACCAACTTCTGAAAAGGCTTTCCTGGCACAAATCCATGCCCGGAAGCCAGGATATCTTCACAATGTAACTGCTACTGGAACCATTCGCAGTGACCTGTGGGTACTCCATCCTGTTTTGCCTTCTCTTTTATTTCTATATTTTTGTCTTAAATAAGGCACTCAAAGTTTGAAAAAAAATTAAGTTTCCATTTAGTATTGGGATGCTTTTTAAACTAAAGATTAAGCCAAGGATAGCAATAAATATATTGAACTACAATATAAAACTCTTGTAAGATTTTGGTGAGAAAAACAATTTGCAATGATTTTTATATTTGAACTTGAGATGAAAGTTGTTGACAATTTATACCAAAGAACAGCCAAGTCTCTTTTAGGAAGATCATTTGAATCAATTCAAGGGGAATTTCAGAAAATATGCCAAAATTGGGTGCATTTTTTTTATTTCCTTTGAGAAGAATGGACTGTTTCTGCTGAAGATCAGGATACTACTGTGATTTTAGATGTAAATTTAGGAATTAAGTGTATATCTGTGCACAAAATTACATAGTGGTGATTATAATTATACCCACCCACTCAGACATCGTATTACAAGATGGAGAGATCTTGAAAAGATCTTGATCCAAAGGGGGACATTATAGCAAAAGACCAAATGAAATTCAAGTATCTATTGAAGTCCTCGCTTTAGATATCATGATTCAGATGAACAGGACAAAGTTACTTTATCATTTGGTCTTCATTTTTCTCAATGAAATACTCTCCCCCTTGACATCTAGCAAGCTCCCACCTTCTTAGCTTTCTGGAAAGCAGTTAAGAGCTGGCTTTTCATCCCAGGCATGAGGATAGCAAGGTTGAAGCCCAGAATTATACTATAATTGGGTAGATGTTGCTTGCACATTGGGGTTTTTTTTCTTGTTCGTTGGATTGTTCTATTGTTGTATTTTTATTATTCTGATTAGTTGCCCAGGATTGTGTTTCCCAAAATGGGCAGCCATATAAATCTTTTAAATAAAGATTGGTTTTTTATTTACGCTAATGTACCTCATGCTCCATAAAAATAAAATATCAAGATGTTACTGGTGCAAATTCAAACTTTAATCTTTCATGGAACTATTCAGGAATATCTCTTCCAGTTGTTTTTGCTGAACTCTTTAGCCAATGACTGATAGATAGTAAATATTACAGAATCCAAGTGGAACTGTTCCCCTTCAAGAATATAATGGGAGCTTTTTTATTCAGAAAATGGAAAATTTCCCTTTACTAGAATATTATATTCCAATCTTTTTTTAAAGGACAGTATTTTTTTTCCAGTTATATTAGTCCTCCTTTATACATTTATTCCCCCACCAATTAATTTTAATAAATGATTTACACATTTTAATGTAAGTAATAATCTAATATATATATTGAATATAATATAGTTGAAGGGGTAAATAAATTAAATATGAAATGGGTGGGGAAGGGCTAAAATTGCCTTGGCAATAATGTTCTGGAAACATTGCAATTCAAGCAGGTACCGTAAGTCAAAATGATCTTGTAATTAAAATCTTGTAATTAAATGTAATTCAGTTTTTCTCAATGTAACAAACTGTAAGATATGTGGACTTGGTTGGCTGGGAAATTCTGGGAGTTGAAGTCCATTCATCTTTAAATTCCTCAGATTGAGAAACACTGATGTAACCTAAATTTGGCCTGCATTCTTCTCTGATAACAGTTGAGTTTGTTCTGCATGTTTCATGCCATTCTGCTGAAAAGGAAAAATATCAAGAGGTGCTTTTATAGGATGTAAAAGGATTCACCACAACATACCAAACTGGCAATCTACCAGATAATTCATACTTTTCTGAAATACAGAGTTCTGCGTATTACTATTATTATTTGATTTATATGGCTGCCCATCTCATCTAAGCATTTCTGAGAGGCTCATAAGAAGTAAAAACAACAAAAAGCTACAAAATAATATACAAACATATGAAAGCTACCATAATCAGTATAAAAATACAATCAGGATCAAAATTTACTCTATGGATACTCACAAAAACCACTGTAAGAGCTCCCTAACACATCCCTGAATCTTCACAGTGCCCTGAATTTTCTACTACTTTCATTTTATTCTGATTTTCAAAAAAGGCCCTCGTAGGCAATCTGTTAAATTATGAAAAGTTATAAAAAGTTATAAAAGTTAAATTATGGGGGAAAAAAGTACTGCATTTTTCTAAACTCACATTCCACACTATAAATGACTTGGTGTGGGCTGCATACTATGTCTGCCCCCCATCATTTCTGCAAACTTAGACATAAGATGGAACTTCTTGCTTTCACATAGAAGTATCTGACGAAGTAAGTCAGGCAGTAATTGCACAACCCTATTTATTAATAATTGTGTTTAGGGTTACAGAGGATGGAGATTCTTACGTTAGAGCTGATGATGAGAACTATGAAAATGATTCAGTCCGCCAACTAGAGAATGAACTGAAGATGGAGGAGTATTTGAAGCAGAAACTGCAAGATGAAGCTTATCAGGTAAAAATAAGATAAGAACTCAACAAATTACGTAGCTGAAAGAAATTTCACTGTCCTAGATTTTATTTCTTTTGGAAGAATATAGTGATAAGGGTGTAGATTCCAAGTAATAGTGAGATGCACTCATGTTTCTCTGAATAATCAGGAAGTACTTTTTGTACTGAAATTAATAGGCTGACATTAACCCTCACAAGCTGTCAGTTGGTGCATCACAAATGCTAGTAACATACTCTGTCAACAATGTGCTGTTCTATTTTCACAAAATCACTTTGAGAGTAGGTGGGGGTTCACACATGCATTCTTAGCATTTTTATGCTGTGAAAGGAAGTAGTAATTTGCATGTGTGAATGAGCCATCAAGACTTAATCTCCAAAGGTAGAACTTTCATCTTATTCAAAATCATCTCAAATAACAGTGTCTTTTCTTCAGCAAAAAATAATAATTTTAAATTAAAACCTAATTACCTATCATGCAAATAACCAAAGGAGGTTAGTCCAATTCTATGGCCCACAAAATAGACCTGCCACTAGTATACACTAATAATAGTAGGAATTGTGTGCTTGCTCAATGTGGGCAAAGACATTAAAGAAACCAGTGATCTAGTTCACACATGCCCACACATTAGTAACATCAGATGCTACTAATAGCATAATTCCTGACAGTGGTAAAACTGTGTAGAAGATAGGAGTCACTGATAGCACAATTGCTCTGATGCAATTATACAGCCTATTTCGTAAATATATGAACAACAGTGTATAATCACAGCTGCCAGGTCATTAGCTGCTACCAACCATCATATTCATCAAGTTCTTCTTAAGACCTTAGAATGTGATAAAGTATCAGCACAGTATACAGTATGTGTGGATCCAAGGAGCAAAATATTTTTTCTAGTAATTTTCTAGTATTTTAAAATTTTCTAATAATTTAAAAAGATAGCAAGCTCTGCCTGCCATTATTTTGGCATAATAGATATCAGTCTAAAGTCTGAAGTTCTTGGTATAGTTTGTTGAAATGTTACTTCTAAGTAAACCAACAGATTAACTGTCTACATTGTGCTTATTTATTGGGAATATGGATTATATGTACAAGAAATATTAAAGAGATCAAAGCACTGAATAGTATAAGAATGTGTATTCTATTTCACCATATGTAAATAATACTGATCAATGAGCAAATTAACACTATTTTAGGAAGAATTTTTAAATGCTGTTGAAAATTTGTTGTTTTAGGACCATTTGTATATATCCTTTAAAAGAGTATATTGTAAAAGTTACAAATACAAATGAGAAATTATCGTCCATAATTACCTAAAGTAGTTAGAAATAAGAGTTACAAGATTATCTTATTTCTCTATTTTTTGTTGAGCCTTGTAACAAATGCCATTTTCATTCAAAAGAACAAATTGAATCTTCATCCTTTCTAGCATTTTCTGCAGCAACAATCTTCTCACAGTTTCTTCTTGCATGCTAACCGAATCTTCATTTGGTGTGTACTATTCTTGCATGCCCCTATGACACCTCTCACTCCTCTGGAGTCTATAGAATGGTGCACTGATCTATCTGGCTGCTCACATTTTCTGTTTTCACTTTCTTTTTTACAGGTCAGCTTACAAGGATGAGTAACCATCCTTGTATCACTCTCCTCTCAAGTAAGTTTTAAGTTGGTTTAAAACTGATGTCAATCACTTTCATTCAGCAATTATGCTGACTGGAGTGCAGGGTAGGGGGAGAGACAAAGAGGAACTCCTTTTGGGGCCTAAGTATAATTCATGACATGATGCATCTTTTCTCAAATGATGTCCTTCCTAAACAAAAAACAAAACAAAACCTAGCTGCCATAATCTATATGTACTATTAACATTTTGTTGGTCAATTACCATTCATTGTTTGTGGATATTTTTTAAAGAATCGGGAAATGTTGCCAAAAATGTGCATGTGCTCTATATACTATACAATAGAATATGGTCTTACTGTAGAGCTGATAGACTTTTGTTCACAACCCTTTGTGCATACTTTTAAACCTGTTCACTTTACAGATATAGATATACCACTTTGATGATATAGAGCTATTTTGGGATAAGGGTTAAAGGCACGAGATGAAAAATTAGAAGTCAATTCTAATCTTGCCTTAAATATAAAGCCAGCTGGGTAATTTTGGATAAGTTACTCTCTCTCAGCGCTAAAAAGAAGACAATGGCAAACCACTTTTGAAAATTCTGCTAAGAAAAATGCACAGAGTCAAGATTCACTCATAGCACACATACGCACAAAAGTTTAATGATAATAGGTATTACATGAATTGGAATAGTTGTCACACAAATCTTTTCAGTAACTCTGCTCTCCTACCAATCATGCTTAAAATTGTGCATTCAGAATAGAAAGACTACACCTATCCTGAAAGCTAGCATATACAGAACTGAAAATGTAAGAGTAAAGAGCAGAGTAAAATGTGACTAAGACAAGTCCAATCAGGTGTCTACAGAGAAGCTAGCCTAATCTGAGTAACAGGGAGAGGTGGGCTTATCAGGAATGTTCACATGGTGAGTATTCCACATTTGCACACTGCCTAAATAGGGCTGGTATGCTTCTATAAAATGTGATAAATAGTATTAAATGTTATCTTGACAGGAAAGCTGCAGTCAAATGAATAATGAAAGTGATATAAGAACTGAGGAGGGGAAAGAGAAGGAGGAAGAAGAAGAGGCCAACACTCCAACTAATGGCAAAGATAGTCTCGCTGCCAGCTTCAACAAAGAAGTGAAAAATCAAGTGCAGCCTCTCTAACCAACTAAGTCTCCAGACTGTAGCACAATTATTTTGTTTGCCAAGTTCTAGTTTGTAGGTGTTTTATTTTTGAAGATTAAAAAAACCATGATTTTTATTTAAAGCTAGATTATATCAGCTACATCATATGTAACATGGCTTATTATTGATGAAGAACACTGGCTGTACTAACAAAATACAAACCCTTTGCACATATTTTTAAACCTTTTTAGTTTACAATGACAGTACTGTTGATATTAGGAGTTTGATTTCTGAATAATTTAAGGTTTTAGAACACTTTCCTACACGCTGTACATTGTTTTTCCATAGAAGGAATTTTAAAAGTATAATGATGCATTTATCGTTGAATAAATATACTCCTGTGTGTACATATTTATAGCCCAAAAATGAACTATAGTTGCAATACTGAACCCAACCACACTTGCAGAATTCTGACAGATATTACTAGGAATTGCACACATGTTGATATTACAATATTGCATCTTTGGGTAGCAATTTGTTTTTAATATTTCTGCAAAATAAATAAATGAAAATTTAAAAACAAACTTGTACAAAATGCACTAAGAAGTATCTCTATGATTTAGGGCTACTACATAACTTAACGAATGTTTTCTTTCAAAATATAATCTAACAAATCAGCCATAGAAGTTAGTGTAAATATTTTCTTTCCAAATAGAAATCATATACAAAAGACAACATTCAAATTATATAGAATCTAGTTTTTAAAATCAGTACAGATCTTCTTAAAACTGTGAACTATGTTTTGAAATACT
>JAEANM010001989.1:0-25793 GCA_017656035.1 Myanophis thanlyinensis
AAGCAGAGCGGACGGGCTGCTGGAGGAGAGGGGGGGAACGGCTTGGACGTCACGGGCCGGGTAAATGTGCTCCGCGGACGCCGTAGTTTGAGGACCCCAGCCTGTAAAACATTAGAAGTGCCTAACTATGTAACAGTATAGAAAAAATGGCATTAAAATAGGATACATTTGTTCAATAAGTGTTGTTCATAAAATTTAGGAATGGCATATAATTTTCAGGGCAATTATATTTTCATATATTTTCAGGAGGTGAAACATTAGTAGGCCTAGGCCCTAGGGCCTAAACTGATCTTGAAAATAAAACAGGTCACATTTAGTAGTTCCTGGACAAGAGAACACCAGGAAATTTCAAGGATATAGCTTAAACTGATTTTTTTTTAAAAGGCAGCAATAACAAGGTAAAGAACATAGGTATATCTATGTAATTACTAAGAATAAAAGTTGACATAGGAAATAATTTATTTATTTTTAAATCATATCATTATACTTAAAATAAGTATTTATTATGCTATTTCAATTTGCCAAAAATCAATTAAACAAGAATTCAGTCTGCTGGCAACAAAAGTAGATCACACAGTAGAACTTTTGTTATCAAAAGACATGGTTTCTTATTTCTTCCAGTATGATCCCCAATATCATTCTGTGGATCATGTCACTTGTTGCTCAGGTCTTTTACCAGCTCTACTTTTTTAACCTTAGTTTTAAAAATGTGATTCCACTGGGTCCAAAGATGCTACTGAATTTGATTTACAGAGCTATGTAAAGTTAAAGCTGCATATTTTACATTGACCGTACTTGCTGGTGACCATACTGAAAATATACAAGGAAAGTTGGTGTCCAATGAGCTGCAGCTAATCCCAAGTATATTTCTACATACTCTTGTTTTAGCCAAATTAACAGAAGTAACGTGTAGCAAAATCTCACCTCATAAATCCCAAGAACATTATTAGAATAAGGCTGACAAGCCAACCAGCAGTAGCAAAGGCCTTTGGCATAGTTAGAGCTCCTGTGCCAACTATGAGGTTGAACATGTAAATCAAGCCAACCTGCAATGAAAGAATAGAAACATTTAATAGAAACTATTTAAACTAGTTCCGTCTTTGGATAAATTGGGTATACAGTATACAGTAGTAATCTCCATATGTGCAATCCAATCTCAGGTATTATGACTATGTGATTCTGTGACTACAAAGAAGTCTATCAGCCCAATGAAAATAATCTTAGTTCATATTAACTGTTCCAGTAATAATATTGCTTTATGATATGTTTTTTTTCTCAACTCATGCAGGTGGTTCATTTGACATAGTATAAACCTGCAAAGAAATGTCTCAGTCAATGACTTTGCCAAATGCATCTGATATGCTTAATGGGGCTTGTAGAGCAGTGGGTGGAACTAAATAAGGTCACTATGGACAAAGCAATCTAAATCTGGCTTGCTACCATCTGTTCCTACCTATCCAGAACTTCCTACTTGCATTAATTCTCATCATGTTTCCTGCAAGACATTAAAAATATCCTTAAAATTAACCAAGGGCTTCCTATAAAATTTATCTAGCAATATATTACTTTTCATTGATATTACTTATCATTATCTTTTCCTTCCATAATTCTGTGCAAGGTAGATTTATTTCTTGAAGCCTGGTCTGCCTACATCTTTGGTAATCTTGTATTCTATCTATTCTAGAACCTACACTTCTTCAGCAGCCAAAACTGCTTAAATCCCACTTGGTTTACCAACCATCTTCGGCTCCTTTTTCCAAGTTCTGCAACTGCCTTCCAGGCAGCTTGCTAGCCTATGTCCCTTTCCTCCCTCACTTTATATATGTGAAAACCTTAAATTTGTTTCGCTATCAGCATTTCCCAAATAGAGCTTAACAGCTTGAAGTACAGCTTATATGCTGGGAGACAATTGACATGATGGCAAAGAATGCTTGATTACTCCATTTTGTTACAAAAACTCTTTTGCAAATTATAAGGAAGCATTCCTATTTAGGTCTGAAATAGATCAATAAATTCTCAAATGGGCTACCTACTCGGATACTGCTGGTTTTGGAAAGCATTGTGCACAAGGCACCCAAAAATACAGTGTACTTGGTATGAAGAGAATTAGTCTGGCAGAAAGCCAACTTTGAGCAAGAAATTCATATAGCATATAGCAACTAAGCATAGAACACTTCCTAAAAGCACAAGATAATGGCAGAAAAAAGCCAAATCCTGTAAATTTTACCATACCTATCAGAATTGTAGGAAACACAAAAAAGGTTAAATTGTTAAATTGAAAGCAGATGGAAATTGCGGGTTAGACTTATTATATGTAACCAGAAAATAACTGTTGGGGGATGCTGGGTTTCGATTTGTGGGAAACTTTATTGAACAAGTGCTGCAGATATAATCTTAACTAAGATGACTTTGGGGAGTGAGATGCAACTATTTGGAAAGATCCCAAACAATTCAAGGAAAAGTTTTATTACCAAGAATCAATCCAGGATATATGATCCTGGATGGATCAGGGATAATGATTGCAGTGGGTTTATGATAGATTAGAAGACATCTGTGGACTTTCTGTGAGTTAAATACAATAGCAGATAGTTAACAGAGGGCATTGAAGTTTAGCTTGTTGTTGGGATTACTTAATTGCTTTTTTACAGGAGATAGTTGGTAGGTCAAACTGGTTGATTGATAATAGATTTTAATATTTTTAATATTTTTAATGTGATATAGTAATTTAGTAAATAGAGATTTAGAAATTCATAAATTGAGGACCTGTTTTGTAAGAGGGGAAAACTACTACAGTTGAAATATATTTATCAATATTCAACAAGGGGGACAATCTATGTGTATCTTTGTTACTTTGTCTTTTATGCACATTTTTTGGTTTTCTATTGTTCTGTTTTTGTCTTTTTCCTCTCTTTTCTTTTTTGGATTTGGATTTGGAACTCACTTCTACTAGAACATAATTGCACCTACAGACCCTGACATAGTTTTGAATTAAAAAAAAAAATTAAAAAGCTTAGTATTGCTATCAATATTTCCAATTTGGAAATCATGAGTCATGAAGATGACCTCAATTTATCTCTTGTTGAACATATTACATTTTAACAAATATTGTGCTAATCAGGAGTCTGAATATAATGTTTAATTTACCTATAAAATAACAGATAACAGATAAAATAATTCCTACTAAGCTTATATTCCTACTGCCTCTTAAATAAAGCTAAGACACCACCATCAACATTAAGAAAAGACATATCAATGGAAAACATGAAAAAAAGTATTCTAATACTATTTATAATATTTTAATAATTAAGGATTGGCACTGCATTTTGTTATTATGTAATATCAGCAGGAAGCATTCTTAAACTTCTTTTCAAAAATTTATTTATAAATTTGCTTCGGTACCCTTTGGCACTCAAAAATGTATTTAAAAATGCGCTATATACTAATACTTTCTTTAAATTTGTATTTATATGAAGTATAGATATAATCATCTTCAAATCCTTTTCTAGGTCGATTACAATGCAATTGTGAAATGATCAAATAATATTCAATATAAAAATCCAATTTAGAAACAGCCTGTAATATGTTTCATAATTTGGAGAAAAGAAAAGAAAAAACATGCACAAGAATACAATTGCCCTACAAAAAATTACAATTTTGCATGCTTATACTGGACTAAACATAAAAAAACACATTAAATGACTGTACCAATGCTAAGCACTCACATAAGGAGAGTAGAGCTCCCCTGTATCAGTAATGCTTCCAGCCATATTGAAAAAAAATTAAGGACTTGAGATAGATATGTTGTCAGTCGTTCTTGTTCCAGTTAACCTGAAAAACACAAAACAGATATACTTTTTTACAAAGTTACTTAAAATTATTAAGAATTGAATCCACCATATTACAAATTTTACTGAGATAAAGATATATCAGAGACTTAACCATCATGGCTTTAACCTATTAAAAAAATCACTGGTTTCCATGCCATTGCCTTATTAAACAACTCTAAGATTTTCTCTGCTTGAAATTGAATTGCAGTAAGTAAAAGGCACTCTTTCCCTTAATTGTTAGTTCCTAATTGAGTCTTCATCCTAGGACAACACTTACATTATTTCAAGGGAAAGCTAATGATGAGATCCTAGTAATATATGAAATTACTTCATAATAGAACATTAAAATAAAGAGAATACAGTATATCAGTTGCAAATAATCAGTCAATCAAACAGAAAGCTGCATATAGAGCTGTGATGGCGAACCTATGGCACGGGCGCCACAGGTGGCACACAGAGCCATCTTGCAGGCCACACAAGCTGTCAGCTAACTTACCTCCAGCTGAGCATGCACATGTGATTATGCATGCATGCATGCGCAATTGCAGAGACTCAGCTGGTCTTCAGGTGTGCGCTGTACATGTGCGCGATTCCAGCAGGAAATCCAGCTGCTCTTCAGAGCTCTCCTGCGCATGCACACACAATTGCTCATGTGTGCATGAGTGCCTGCATGCAGCAAGTGTGCATTGCACATGCAAAAGCTGCATGCATGCGCAGGTGGTACAGTTGCACATGCAACGCACATGGAGGAGCAGATGGCACATGCAAAGCACATACTTTTTAGCACTCAGTAAGTAAAAGGTTTGCCACCATTGATATAGAGCATCCTGCCAAATAGGCACAGCTTATATGGGATATAATCAGATTTTCTTTTAAAAATGTATTATTTATTCCCAGTCATCAGTTTTACATATTTCATAATGAAAATCTCTTTTGCCAATATTTTCATTTGAAGTGTAGCCTAAGAAAATATTTAATCGTTCCAAGTCTGTAATACATTATATTTTCCAACTTATAATAAAGATTGCTTAACATCATTAAGGATATTAGAATCCTGTTACCATTCTCATTCTAACTGATCTTTCATCATTGTTAAAATAAATTTATCAATGATAATGAGATTGTAACTACTGCAATTATAACTACTGTAAGGATAAATGAGAAGTAATGAATATTGTATTCATCATAGAGAGGAGCAGGATTGGTATATCAGAGGAAAGTTGGCCAATGGTAGCACTAGCCATCTAATTCTGCTTTTATCCCATTTTCTTTCTTTGCAATGATATTAATGTTAGAGTACTGCTACATGATTCTTTAAGTTTTAATAATAAAAAGGGATTATTTTCCACATTTATTCAATAGGCTTACATGTTACTTTAGCTCTTGGAAAAAAATGTATTGCCTCTCCAATACCCTTTCGATCTACTCTACCACCCGGGTCTTATTTTCTTTTGACCCCCCAAAAACGGCTAGGGTCTCTTTTTTAGGGATGTCATAATCTACCACCCCACCCCCCCACGCACCTTGCCTGTACATAGGGCTGCTTCTTTTGCAGCCTAAAAGATGCATACGTATGGCAGCAAGCAGCCACAGAAGAAACGCGTGCATCGCCCCGGCCTCTGTTTTGCATTCAGATGCCTTCCAGAAGGCATCTGCAGCTCTGTTATCGGCTGAAGAGGGCTTTGTGGAAGACATCTGCAGCCAATAACAGAGCTCCAGATTGCTCCAAAGCTCTATTATCAGCCGCAGAGAGACTTTCCATTTTGCCTTCAGATGCCTCTCGGGATGATCTGAGCCGGCGAGTTCTTCAACCACAGCGGCCACCACTTCGAGCAGGTGCATGATGACCCCCACGAGGAGGGCGGCGGTCCCGGAGCAAAGAGTGAGCGATGCAGCTGCAAAAGAAATTGGGCATTTAGCTGCGCTTCCTCTTGCACAGATGTGTTTTTTGCCCCTGGCCGGGAGGCTACTCAGCTAGGGCTGAGCAGTCCAAGTCCGGAGCCCCCGCCAGCTCACTGTTGCCCAAGGCGAGGATTGCGGCTCCTCTAGGAGATCCCAGGCCGCCAGCTGCCCATCCTGCACAGGCCCCACTCCAGCAGGCCGCGCTGGTCCTCTGCCTGGCCAGGACTGCCAACCTCCTCTTCATGGGGGTCATTGAGCACTTACTTGAAGGGGCGACTGCTGCAGTGAAAGAACTTGCTGGCTTGGATCGTCCCGGAAGGCATGTGAAGGCAAAATGGAAAGTCTCTCTGTGGCTGATAAGAGAGCTTTGGGGCGATCTGGAGCTGTTATTGGCTGCAGATGTCTTCTACAAAGCCCTCTTCAGCCAATAACAGAGCTGCAGATGCCTTCTGGAAGGCATCTGAATGCAAAACGGAGGCTGGGGCAATGCACGCATGTCTTCTTCTTCTGTGGCTGCTTGCCACCACCCGCATGCATCGCCCCAGAGCTCTATTACCGGCTGCAGAGACACTGCAGAGTCTGTGTGGTATCTCCACAACAAAACTCATAAGGCCCTCACACAGCCCATTATACCAACATTAACTCCATCTACCAATCAAGAGGCAGCAATGCAGCCAACCAGCCCAGCACACCACGCCCTCCCATCAGTATTTATAGAGAGACAGCAGCTCCAGTCACACACTGTTTGCACTGGCATGAAGCAGAAGGCACCAGCCTGAAGATGGCGAGTGGAACCTTGCCGAAATGTTGCGAAGATATTCACACACTTACACGGGAAAAGACCCCAGACCTAGACCTGCACATACATACATAAATACACACCAACCCCCACCCCCAGTATTTACAGACAGCAACTCCAATTGCGCTTTGCTCACACTGGCACAAAGCAGAAGGCACCAGCCTGAAGATGGCGAGTGGGACCTTGCCGAAATGTTGCGAAGATATTCACAAACTTACACAGGAAAAGACCCCAGCCCTAGACCTGCACATACATACATAAATACACACCAACCCCCACCCCCAGTATTTACAGACAGCAACTCCAATCGCGCTTTGCTCACACTGGCACAAAGCAGAAAGCACCAGCCTGAGGATGGCGAGTGGGGCCTGGCAGAAACATTGCCAAGATACTGTACTCTCAATCTTACATGGGAAAAGACCCGAACACACCTAGACCTACATACCTGTACCAGTGAAAATCTACGAATGTAATGTAATGTAATATCAAATAAATCTCAAAGGCGGGATAACAATCTAATACTCTCCCTCGTGCAATCGTCACTTTCCGTTTTGTAATTCTACCCGCCATGTTCTCTTTCCTCAGCCTCCCTCAGCCCAACCTCCAGGCATGCTCCTCCTCCTCCTCCTCCTGTTCTCCAGCCCCCTCCAAA
The DNA here is from genome assembly GCA_017656035.1 of Myanophis thanlyinensis. Lineage (NCBI taxonomy): Eukaryota > Metazoa > Chordata > Lepidosauria > Squamata > Homalopsidae > Myanophis > Myanophis thanlyinensis. The sequence goes on from JAEANM010001989.1 coordinate 7,181, forward strand.
CGGCTCTACCTGACGAGTCTCCGCCGCTCCTGGTCACGTGGCCCCTCAGCCGTGAGAAGGCAAATGACAGCCTGCGCCCCCCTCCCCCCCCCGGGGCTTCCCTCAACGGCCTTTCAATGTATTGCCATCCGAAATCCGCCCCTCCCCCCCAAGGAGGGCCACCCCATTCCCTCGGCTGCCCTTCCAGTCGTGTCCGGATTTTGCACCCCGGATTCGGTCCGGCATGCTACCTCTTACCTGGCGGGTGGCGCCATCCGGGACGTTCGGCTTCGGCTCCCCCTCGGCATGATGGATCCGCGGGCAAACGTTCAACCCTTGCAGCGGCTTTCTCTGCTCCTGGTCGACGGTAGCTTCCACCTCACCGAAGCGTCCTCCGCGTTTTGCGATGTTTCTTTTTTTTTTTTTCTCACTTCCGTCCCAATGACGACTTCCTCCGGGCCCAAGGTCACCGAAGCCGCTTCGCCTCGAAAGGCATGCGCGGTGACGCCTGCGGGCTCCCCGGCGGAAGGGCTTCCGAGGTTGTGGGAAAGCGAGGAGGGCAGCGGCGCTTGGATCACGTGATTGGGGCGGCATCTCTCTCTCTCTCTCTCCCCCCCCCCGAAAATGACGTCAATTTGAATATGAGACCCAGGGCTCGTCTCCGTTTTTTAAGACTGCCACTCAAAAGCCCTTAACGGTATAACTGAATAGTGGAAGGAATCTTGGCGGTCCTCTAAACCAGGGGTCTCCAACCTTGGCAACTTTACTGTGGACTTCAACTCCCAGAATTCCTCAGCCAGCAAAGCTGGGAATTCTGGGAGTTGAAGTCCACAAGTCGTAAAGTTCCAAGGTTGGAGACCCCTGCTCTAGTTGAAGTCCACAAGTCCTAAAATTCCTGCTCTAGAGCAGGGGTCTCCAACCTTGGCAACTTTAAGATTTGTGGACTTCAACTCCCAGAATTCCTCAGCCAGCCCCAAAGAATATATAAAAGCCCGCCTATCTCAGCCCCATTTTGTCAGTCACCCCAGAAATATGCTGTTGTCATTGAAGTTTCTGGTATGGCAATAAACGGAAACCTTCTTCCCTGCAGCCAGCCTCCATTTTATTTCCAGCGTCTTTCTCCAGGCTTTGAACCAGACCAGATTTTTCTTCAAACATTATCTAGAATCAGTGTTTTCTATTGTTCAATTCCTACATGTAACCAATGTCTGATAATTTGCTTTCTGATATATACTGAATATATTATCTGTTTCTGTACTCTTTATAGACTTGAACCCACCTTTTTAAGAGTGCCTGACTTCTCACATCTAACAATACTTTATTAATTTGCTTTCTGATGCATCATATTTACTGTCAAATGTATCATGTGACACCACTGCTTTAATAAACTTTCATTTTACCTGAAGTACTTGGGGTTCATGTACTTGGGATGGGGGGAAGTAACTTTACAAAATTAGTCTCTCTCCCCTAAATTCAGGGATCAAGGACTTTTCAGTTCCAAACCAACTTGGGTACCTGAGTTTTAAAGGCAACTATTCATCCAAGATACTTTTCATTCAGTTCTTCACTCAGGTGTATCAAGGACAGCTATTTTTTTCTAGACCACTGATTTTCAAGTGTGATCTGTAGACACCTGAGTAATCTGTTATCTCACAGATAAAAATAGAAAATGTGTAATAATTGTAAGAGTGGAACAGAAGTGCCCAGATTCGGTGTTATTGAGAAGAAATGGTTTCTAAGTAACACAACAGGGAACTGAAGTGGATGGAGTCTCTGAAACACAAAGCATACCCTGAAGAGAAGATCTTAGCTACAGAGCAGCTGCAGTCAGAGATTGTGAGAAATCAGGCTCAGGTGATCATTTCTGGAGTCTGGAAAAAACAGAAACAAAAGATGCCTTGAATCTGCAGCCCAACTGATTACCATGCCCAGTTTAGGCAGCAATAGACCTGTGGAAGCAAAGTCCACTGCCTTGGTGAAAGAGATTTAAAAAGTGTTTGTTGGAGCCATTGGGGGTACCATTCAAGGTAGACTGTGAATTGTCCTAGGTGCAGTTAAATTACTTGACTGCATCTATATAGAACCAAAAGGAGCAGGGATGGGAAAAACTACAGTAGGGGAAGGCAACTTTTCATTTTGGCTTACAAAGGGCATATCTGCAGAGGGAATTTTACTCCCATATGTGAAAACATGGAAATTATATGTTCTCAGCTTGGCAACTTTGAGACTTTGGACTTTGGCTCCCAGAATTCCTCAACCAGCTAATGGGGAAGGCTGTGAAACATTGCTCTACATTGTGGCTCCTTTAAGACTGAAGTGGAATAATTAATAATTAAATAATTAACTAGACACACAGTATTTTGGAGAGAGAGATCAAAAGTACTGGGGAAGATGAGAACAACAGGACTTCGGGCAGCATATATACAGTATTATACAGTCAAAGCTCCCTTATTATTCTCCCAATTATTGCTTCATCACTGGAGGTTTTTCAAAAATAGACCTGACAATTATTTGTCTGGTTCTGGGATAATATAAGACTCTTGCCTTGAGTGATTCTACAACTCTATTGACCTCATAATGGGAGGGGAACGCAAAGAATACAAAGGGGGCAGGTATGGGAGGGGCGCAGCCTTATTCCCGTGACTATCAGTCTTGCAGGCTGGGGAGGGTAGGAAGGCACGGTGTAGCTTCTCCTATCTCCGGGGTAGGGAACCTTGGCTCTTTCATGGACTTCAACTCCCAGAATTCCTGAGCCAGCCATTTTAAGCTGTTAAGACACAGGTTCTAAGCTAAGGCAAGAGGTGCTGTCTCAGGAATTCTGGGAATTGAAGTCCATGAGTCATGAAAGAGCCAAGGTTCCCTACCCCTGTGACCTATCTGAAAAATTCCCAGATCGGGGAAGGCTCTGAAAGCGGGAACAATGCTTAAAGCCCCGCACCTTAGCGCCGGCTTCTGTGCGTTTTTTAGGTTGCAGCGGGGCAGATCTAGGTCCCCTCCCTGGGCGCTGCTGGAGGCGACGTTTAGCTAAGCTAGCGCGAATCTTGGCGGTGATCTTCCGTTCGTGGCCGGCCGGGACGCGCCAATTAGTGCGCTGTTCCCTGGAGCGGCGGCTTCGGCCCTTCCCGCCGGATCCGGGACCCCGCGGGCCATCGCGCCACGCCCGCTCCCGTAGCCGCGCCACGCGCTCCTCCTCCCACTCGGAGTCCTCTGACTCAGAAGAGGGCGCCGCTACTATGGACGCTCTTGAGGTGCTCCGCCCGCTTCGCATGACGACCTCTGGGTTTCGCCTTCCCGCCCCGAAATGTTGTCTCTCCCAGCTTCTGTCATGTCATTAGACGCGGCCGAGGCGGGTCCTTCCCACCTGCGTCACAGAGCCGGGTCTTAATGCTGCACCTTTCTCCTGTTCTCGGAGTTGCCGTGGTGACGCAGTTCTGAGGTTAGAAACTGGGAGACCTGCAAATCTATCATCTACAATACAGGTAGTCCTCAACTTAGGACCATAATAGAGCCCAACATTTCTGTTGCTGTGAGACAGTTGCTAAGGGATTTTAGCCTCTTTTTAGGACTTCTCTGCCATTGTTATTAAGTGAATCATTGCAGTTGTTCGTTTACATGGTTGTTAAGTGAATCTGGCATCCCTGTTGACTTATCAGAAGATAACACAAGGTGATCACATGACCCTGGGACACTGCAACTGTCATAGGTATGAGTCAGTTGCCAAGGGTCTGAATTTTCATCACCTTGACCATGGGGATGCTGCAGTGGTCATAAATGTGGGGAAAAAACAATAAATCACTTTTTTCAGTGCTGTTACAACTTTGAACAGTCACTAGATCAACTGCTGTAAATCGAGGACTATGTGTAATGTTTCTCAACTTTGGCAACTTTACTAATGTGTGGAATCCTGAAGTCCACACATCTTAAACTTGCCGAAGTTCTGAAACACTCTTCTACGGCATAAAGAAGATGAAAATATTTATGATTTGTGCTGTTAATTTCAGTCTATGTTTAAAGTATCATTGCAGTTTGGATTTTCATTTATATGGGAGTCATTAATTACGAATGAGAAAGATGTGCATTTTAAAAAATGAAAACTTTCAGGTAAATATTGAAAAAAGTCTGTTGCTCTACAAAAAAGATGAAAATAGCCCTTGGAGTTTTTTTATTTACTTTTTTTAGAATTGTGTACATTAAAAATGTACAGTACAAAGACAAGGCAAAACAATACAGAGAAGCCCTTGGTGAATATTTTTCACTAGGTGCCCTGGAAATTATCAGCAGAATCATCTTTGCTTGGCACAAATAAGGCTCTGTTGTTCAAGTTCTAGACACAAATTTTATCTCCATGTTTCCTCATTATTAGTTGACAAGCTACCTCTTGCTTAAAGCACATTGAACAATGGTACAGTTACAAAAGACAAATACTCAAACTGCAGTGGAACCCATTAGAATCTCTTTCTTTCTTTGAGCTGAAGTGAAGTAAGACTTCACTTGAAAGAAAACCATAATAGGAACCTTGTTTGAAGCCATCAAATCCTTTTCTAGACCAGCACTTGTTTTTTAAGCACATGTCTCTGCAGATGAGACTGCCACTATTTTCTCCACAGCTTGTATTCAAACATATGCTAACTCTGACCCAGAGATAACAGTCATTAAGCCATTGAGAGACCTGTCCTCCATGGATTTACCTGATCACCTTTGAAACTGGTCATCACTGTGCATCACAAATAACCATGATTTCCACAGCATAATTACGTAGCTCTGTGAAATACTTTTGTTCTCCTAGTCAGCTATATTTGGGTAATTCTTGGCTCTAGTGTTTGGAGAAAGAGAGCAAAACTCCCGGTCTACTTTCCCCACGGCATGCATGTTTTTATTTTGGCAGAGCAGAATTTAATAGCGGGCAATCAACTGGCTTATATGGCTTAATGCTAGAATGCAGTAAAGATTCTTAATCTAGTTGTGCTGTGTCATGTATCTAAAAGTCTTTAGGTGAGTTCAAACCTCGATACTAAACTGTAACATGTTCAGTGTCTGGGAATTTCTCTGTTGATTTTGCTACAATGGACAGCAAAAGTGGACAGATTCCACTTCCAAAATGTGTCCAACTTGCACCCTGTAACTCCATTACTGTTAGCAGAGAAGTGTGCCAAGGATTCAGCCACATATTCAACCATATTTCCTTTGTTGAATTATAGAATATAAGGATTGGACCTTCAAAGGATCAAGGGATCTAAATATTTAGCCCAATGTTGCTGTCACTGCAGGAATTTTCTATTAGAGTATCTCTTAACAGATGGCCATCCAGCCTTTGTTTCAACACTTCGAGTATCTCCAAGGCACTCTGTACCATTGTTGATTTTTTTCTGATGACTTACCAAAATCTACTTTATTATTTAAACTCTGTTTCTTGTCCTATCAGAACAAGTTTGCTCCATCTTCTATAAGGTGCTCTTTCACCTTTCATAGTTATCATACTACTCAATATTTTTTCTCCAGGCTAAGCATATTCAACAATTCCAACTGTTTCTCTTTTTCCCCCCTTCTAGCCGTTATTATCTTGGTTACCTCTCCTCTGGTAATGATCTAACTCATCAATTACTTCCTAAAACTCAATGCCTTGAATTGGATCCAATATTATAGGTGCAATCTGACTGATGCAGGATAGAAAAGCATGATGACTTCTCCTGAATATTTGTGAGCGTAGCCTAGGACTGCATTCACATCTTTGTAATTGCATTGTTGGCTCATGTTTAGTTTAAGAACCACAAGACATTCAGATCTTTTTTGTGTATATAATTACTGAACACGGTCCTCTCCTGCACCCATATCAAAGTCAAATTGTCTGGTATCATCCCCAAACTTGGCCAGCTGTCTGCTTACCCCTTAAACAGAAAGGCAAGCTCTTGCCTCACATTGATTCCCAGATGTGTCTGAGTTTCAAGTCACATTGACTATCTCAGACATGGAAATTCCCATATCCAGGTTACAAACCAAACTTACAGTATCCAAATCTCTCCCTTTCTGCAAAACAGGTTATTTTTGAAAACAGTGCAAGAGAATTCTGAGAGAAAATGTGCAAGCATCTCTTTATTTTTTCTTCCTTTGGAGTAAATGGTATTTTATTTATATCCCACCTTTTATTTTTATAAATAACTCACCGAGCGAACATACCTAACACTCCATCTATTCTCCCTACAATAACCCTGTGAGGTGGCTTGGGCTGAGAGTGTCACCCAGTTTCCCAGCAGATTTTTTATACCAAAGGCAGGACTAGAACTCACAGTCTCCTAGTTTCTAGCCTGGGGCTTTAATTACAAGCTCCACAAACTATAAAATCACACCCAAGGTCGGAAGCAGGGCTAGGTTGTGCATTGCCAGAGCACTTCTGGGAAAGGGTGTTTGAAATCTCCAGTTCTCACCCACTGCAATGCATTTGATGGCTGAATTCAGCTACTCAGTTTATTCAATAAGACATAGTTCAGCAGCTGAGCTATTGTGTGTTGCAAGCTATTCTAGATGCAGGGTCACAAAATCTTCGGAAAACATTCACACAGTAAATCACATCTGGTGAGAGCAAGAAACAAGTGCAAACACTTCCACGCCTTGTTTCAAACTGCAAATCTCGCGATGCCGTTCATTCTTAAAGAGGCAGGTGGGCGGGGTTGCCTCCCGCGCTCGCGAATGATTGGTCGGCTGGTTTCGCCTCTTGTTACGACGGAAAGCGCCACGTTCTGCTCAGAACGGGGGGGGAAAAAAGGAGGAGGAGAAACACCCATGGCCCGGCAAGCAGTCGACGCCAGGAGAAAGTGGGCGTGGCTTTCCTTACGGCGGCGAGCCAATAAGCGGGTGGTGCGCGCGCTCCGCAATTCGGCGTGGTGTGGCGTGCCCTGCGCGCGCACAGGGGCGAGGAGTCTCCTGCCGGGTCCGCCTAAGCGAGGGCTGGGCTAAGATGGCGGCGCCCGTCCTGCTGCGAGTCTCGGTGCCGCGCTGGGAGCGGGTGGCCCGCTACATCGTGTGTCTGGCCGGGATTATTCTTTCGCTCTACGCCTGCCACCTGGAACGTGAGAAGGGTCGCGACCTCCAGTACCAGGCACTCTGTGACCTCAGCGAGCGTGTCCGGTGCTCCTCTGCCATCTCCTCCAGGTCAAGCAAGCGGGAGAACACGGGTGGGGGATGAGGCGGAAGCCGCCGGGAACTGTTTGGGATTTGCTCCTTTGGCTAACCATGATTGTGCGAAAGTTAGGAGAGGTGCTGAGTGTTTGTAGAGTTGCTCCAAAATGATTCTGATTCAAATTCACTAGTCCCCTCAAGTTTTGGGAGGGTATTTCCTCAGCCCTGAGGCTTTGCCTAAAACCCTTCCGTGATTGAAAACTTATTTACTAATACAAGAATCGAAGAAATAAGTCATTCCCAATATTAATTTCTCTCTCTAAAAGCCTCCCTTGTTAATCATGGTGGCCTGGGTTACAGAGCTGTTAATCACAGCTAAGGAGATGCAAAGAGGATTGATTGTTTTTGTGGATCAGTTTTCCTCAGAACAGAATGATGAATGCTGTTTTTAATTAACAAGAAAGGAAAGAAAAGGGAGAAGGGAAACATTAAAAAGTAATGAGATGAAAAAGCATTGCAAATCAGAGCAAAACATGGTAACGTACCAACTAGGTTAGTTAATGTTAATTTTACTAGCATTACTAGTTACTAATTTACTAACAAAAACTGGTTTTAATGAGAAATTTATTAAACTCATTTGATAATGGCAGATCTGTGAAACCTGTTGTAATTGCCAATCATTGTTTATTGTCTCCTAGTATGATTTGATTACTTATTTGTACCCTATGACTATCGTTAAGTGTTGCATATTATGATTCTTGACGAATGTATCTTTTCCTTTTTATGTACACTGAGAGCATATGCACCAAAGATATGTGTATCCAATCACCTTGGCCAATAAAGAATTCTATTTATTTCCTGTTTATATCTTGTAAGTGAATTTTTAGGAAGCTTCAATATGTTACAACTGACTTAAATGGAAAAACTCCAAGAAATCTCAGAACATTGAATTAGGACCTTTCCATTACTCCAGCATGTTAAATGTTGTCTCCAGGGTAGGTTGCTAATCAGTGTTGATAAATTGATTTTATAAGTATGCTTAGTGCCTGGATGTGTTTGAAGAAGAGCATGTGGTTGTGAATGGACTGAAGCAGAGAATTGAAAGAATGGGGTGAGGCTGCATTCACTAATGTGGGTGTGAACCTGGACTATTTTTACTTTGGCTGTATACTGTGTAGGCTTCAAGAAACAAAAGCTTGTGATTAGTTTTTATCTGGTGATATCTGCGGACCCTCGCTGAATAAACTGGGTGGTTTGTAGAAATTAGGAAAAAGAAACATTTAGAAAAGTCAGATGTATGTGGAGGAAAACTAAATTCAACAATGCCTGTAGGTGTCTATAAAATATGAGTATGCTATTGCTTACTAGCAGAATTTCAGTAGAGTTTTGGTATGGAAACGTTTGGGGACAAATGCTGAGTAGAGGTTTCTTGTGGAGTTAAGCCTGTTGCAAATAGTAAAGGTTCCTGTCAAATGAAGTGCATTTGTGCAGAACATATCAAAGCATGTATTTTATTATGGCTAGATAGATGTTCCTGCTCCAAAAATATTTATCACTTAACAAGTTTGTGTCTTAAGTGTTGAAAGAAGCTCAAGTTGGACATTTGCTGGCAATCTTTGACATTGTTAGATAATTGCATGGTGAAGTTTTTAGGTTTACTCTCAGCAATAAAAGGGGTTCTCAATTTTGTTTTGCAGGTATTTTCCAAAGTTCTGTATTAAAAATAGGGATCAAAATATTCTTGCATACCACTGCATTAACTTGTTAGTGCCTATCATTGGTAAAAAAAAAATTCAGAAGATTGTCTCGCTGCTGTTCAGGTTGGATAATATTTTGGAAATAGATTAGTTCTACTGTTTGTATATTCTATACTACTGTGTACTTGCAATCATGTAATTTTTGCAGTATTCACAGAGTTACCAGTTTTGTTCACTTTTTCAGTCTACTTTAGCTTAGTGGTAACAGAATCCTTGCTGTTTGACTTATCATTTCCCCCCACCCCCCATGCTCCTGTGACAATACGTTATCTTTTCAATTACGTTCAGAGCTAAATTGCCTAATAAGATACAGTGAGAGTCTTTGACCCCTATTCCCGGTTGGCCAATAAAGATTTCCCAATGAAACTGATCTATCTTCGCTTTTCTCTTGGAGAATCTGCACCTTGTTCTGGTTTGAGGGATAAGTATTATTTGGATTTCACCTAATACACATCAGTTTTAATTAACAGCTAGTGAGTGCTGTCACTGTTAGCTTGGTTGGAAAGTAGAATGTCCAGTCTAAAGGGTCAGTTCAAAATCAGAATAACCTCAGGCTAGAGACTAGGTCAGAAAAACTAAGTAAAATAAAGGAATGTTAATCATATAAGACTACAAAAATTATAAGAACAGCACTAGTGAACCACTTTAGCTGGAGGACTACATTTTTCTACAGATCATGGATTAGTAATAAATCGGGGAATGTTTAAAAGCGGATAGAACCAAGAAGAGCTCTTTGCTGTGTTTCATCTCCTTTTCTCCCAGTTTATTTGTTCTCCTTGCTTTGAGAAAAAGGAGCAGAGCAATAATTTGTTTGCTCGATATCAGAGGCCACTCTTCTGCATTGCATGCCTGATCTGTTGATTTTCTTCTTTAAGGAAAAAGAAGTTCCTTCTCAGGTAACAAATTTGCAGGCAGGCATATGTTTATTCCCCCCTGAATTATTAGGCTTGTGGGAGATTAAGTCTTAAGCAAAGACTGAGAGAGCAAGTCCTGATTTCTTCCTTTCTTTCTAGAAATTAAATAGCATTGATTATTTTCTAGTCCTGCATCAGGCCAGAAATCCTGAAACAATTCCATGGACCACTTGCAAGAGTTTCTAAGTGATATGTGTAATTAAGTTTCATGGGAGTAAGAAAACTTGGTTCTGAGTTCCCTTGAAACTTGTTAGATGGAATGAAAAGGCGCTGCATTTTTAACAGAATTGCAGACACTTCATATGCATATATAGTTGTGATAATAGAAGTTGTGATAATATAGAACAAGTAGTCCTCCATACACAACTACAATTGAGCCCAAAATTTCTGTGGCTGAGACATTTGTTAAGTGAGTTTTGCCCCATTTTATGACATTTCTTGCCAAAGCTGTTAAGTGAATCACTGCAGTTGATAAGTGAATCACTTGGTTGTTAAATGAATCTGGCTTCCCCATTGACTTTGCTTGTCAGAAGATCGCAAAAGGGGTCACATGACCCTGGGATGCTGCAACAGTCATAAATATGAACCAGTGGCCAAGCATCTGAATTTTGAGCACATGATCATAGGGATGGTGCATAGGTCGTAACTGTGAAAAATGGTCATGTCACTTTTTTCAGTGCCGTTGTAATTTCTAACAGTCACTAAATGAACTGTTGTAAGTCGAGGACTACCTGTAATTACTTTTGCTATGCCTTGAAAGGAAGTATGTCAGCTTTCCAAATCTGGAATATCAGTAGTTAGTAACGGTGGCTTCATTTGTGTTTTAAGTTTGTAGCTAAATATGTTAAGTATTGTAAATGCCCTTTTTTCATTGCCTATAGGTGACAAGGGACAGCAGCTCTTGTAGAATATCTCTTCAGAGTTGAATCTTGGCATTCTCTGCATGTTGTAGTTCTTGCTAGAGAGGGAATCTTCTACAAGTATCATATTTTCAGAAGTTGAGTAACATCTGAACATTTTATACCTATTGGACACTTGGAGATTTGTGTGCAAAAAAAAGGTAATCCAGTAGTTTTTCAGTTTAGAATTGGGAAATTCTGTAAAATTTTAAACTGGTTGAAATAGTGATGCAGGAAAGGTGTGGCATTTAGAAAGGAAAATGTGCTGAAATTGTGTCCAGGGATATGTTTTGTTTGATATCTTGCTATGGATATCTGACAAACAGATCAAACTGGATTTGAATTTTGAAAAGGTTTGAACTGAAACTGGTAGAGCCAGTATCAAATAACTTTAGCTAACCTGACTTAAGCAAGAAAACAGACTGTATCTTTTTGTATACAGTAATCTAAGAATAATGCAACAGAACCTTTCATTTTAGTTATATACAGTTATTTAGATCTGTATTCATTAGCTTGCACGTTCAAATAATGCTAGTTTCTAGTCTAATCCTCTCTGAAAAGTAATCAGACATAGGGTTTTGACTAGATTTGGGTGGAAAAGGGTTTGTCTATCTCTGTCTCAGTAAACAAGTGTATGTACTGTATATCTGAAAAAAATATTGTGGGCTACTGCAATATCTGTAGGTCAGTAAAGGTCAGACAAAGGAAAGAACCTTTCCCACTTATTTCATTTGTCCTTACATTACTGCCATCCTTGTTGGTTTCTAGTCCACTTGCATGTGGATCTGTGTTGTTCTGTTTAGATAATGCTAATGGTCCCACAGTTCAATTTTAAAAAAATATTTTGTATCATGATCAGAAATCCCAAATTTATTGCCTACAGCTTATGGTCAGAAAGGAACAATGCAGGTAGAAAAAAAGTTTGCTGCTGTTGTTTGTTGCAAAGTTGTGTCCGACCCATTGCGACTCCATGGACAACATTCCTCCAAGCCTTCCTGTCCTCTACCATCCCCCGGAGTCCATTTAAGCTCCAGGCCGACTGCTTCAGTGACTCCATCCAGCCACCTCATTCTCTGCCCTCCCCTTCTTCTTTTGCCCTCAATCGTTCCCAGTATTAGGCTTTTCTCCAGTGAGTCCTTCCTTCTTATTAGGAAAAAAAATAAGTGCATCTCTTGGTTACTAGTTCCACATATAGTAATGAAAGGATTGGGTCTAATCAAGTGAAAAGGCTGCTGCTGCTGCTGCTTCCTTTCATGGCTTCATGGCTGCTGATGGCAGTTGGTATGGATCTCTCAATTAAATATATATTTAGGCATGATGAATGCTTGAGTGTAATTTCTTCCCCCTCTGATAGTATGAATAATGCTAATTTTGTTGGTGGTTATGCCATCACTCTAGGAACTGGGAGATTGTGAGTTATAGTCCTGCCTTGGGCACAAAACCAATTGGATAACCTTGAGCCAGTCACTTTCTCTCAACTGTAGGAAGAAAACAATGGCAAGCCACTTCCAAAATTTTGCAGGGACTTTCCAGACAGTCATCAGAAGTCAACACTAATTCCTGATGTTTCAAAGACAAGAATAAAAAGTGGAAGAATCAGTGGAACAGCTAATTAGCTGCTTGCTGCAGAAAGATTACACAAACTGAGTGAACAACAGTGACAAAACAGTAACAATGCTTCATTGGAATATTTGCAAGAAATACAATTTGCCTATAAGCAAGAACCAATGGGACCACAAAATAATAGAAAGTAATAGAAAATGATGAAGGTAAAGTTCTCTGGGAGTTTAGAACTCAAACAAACACCTGCCACATAATGCTTGAGACTTAGCAATTATTGGTAAGAAAAACCAAACGGTCTGGATTGTGGCTATGGCAAAAGAAAACAAAGATAATACTAACAGTAATGGATTCCTTGGGTGCAATCCCAAAACATCTGGAATACTATTTGAACACCATCAATATTGACAAAATAACCATCAGCAAAAGGAAGGTTTACTTGGAACAGCTTACATCTTATGACAGTGCCTTTAATATTATTAAACAATAATAGCTACCTATCTAGGTCATTGGGAAGAACACAGTAGGTGGTGGAAGATAAAATGCCAAATCTAGTCTAAACATCTGGCTGACTGTATGACCAAGCACACTAGTAATAATAATAGGTTGTTCTTGTGGTCCTCATCAATTAGCTGTTAGGTTATGGTCAGGCTGATATTTATATTACCTGCATAGCATTGACAAAATGTATATTATTTACACACCTATTGCCAAGTTTCAAATATAGTGGAACCTCAGGTCACAAACGCTTCTGACCACAACCAAATCTGGTGCCAACCAAAAAATCCACAAAATGTTTGACTCTGGTCATGAACACATCCTTGGGTGATGATCAAACACAGCCGCGGCGATTTCCCCTGCTGCACCCTGATTTTTTTTCTACAAGCATGCACAGTCAGTCTTGCTTCCGGGCACGACCAAATCGGGTTGCGACTGAAGTCCCGGAACGGATTATGGTTGTGACCAGAGGTTCCACTGTATATGTTTTCTAATGAGTTGGGCCACAGTTTTCTTTGTTCAGATACTTTGTGAATGTTCTAGTAGAATAGTTAGGAAATGTGAACAGTGCAGTCCAAACACATCTGGTGGTTGTAACATTGAGGTAGGTTGTTTAAAAAAGAGGGGGGGGGAACTCATTTGTTTGTTTCATCAAATAGTATATTTCTAATTCTGTATTTCACTTGTTCCACTGAATGTCTGCTCCCTTTCTTCAAATTTTGGTTATGTTTTTGCTGTCCATAAACCTACTGAGGAATCTAGAAATTCTCTTCTAATTCAGCTCCGTTAAAAATAATGTAAACATTTACAATACATTCAAATGGAGAAAAATAATATTTTAACAGTGGTGGTTATATCCAGGATACATTCATAAACTAATTCCTATTCCTGAATTTAATTGAAATTATCTGGAAAGGCATTATTAATTGGCAATTGCCATCTTCCTGGAAGTTTGCATAAAAGAATTGGACTCAAATGATGATGTGAATTTTTTGGACCAGAAGTGACATTTCACTACAATTCCTCATTTCAACTCCAATTTTTTTTATTATGGACATTGAAAGCTGTTGAGAGCATTGCTATCTCTATTAATACATATAACCCCTTTCACAATTCAATCACAGAGGCCAATTCAATCAATGAAACCACAAGACCTTAATTTAAATATGCCTAAACCATTGGGAAAAATTCACTTAGATGTTAAATCAATCCATTATCAGCACCATAAAATGTTTATGTTAATATGCTTTGACCTGAAACAGAAGCTTTTGTAAAAAAAAAAATCTTTACTTAGTGGCCTAAATGCAATTAATTTGCTCTCTTGAATAGTATGGATGAATTTTCTTTGAGTAGTACTGATGAACAATCTCAAGATAAGTGGTTTATATAAATTTGGTCACATCTAATTCCTACTCTTTGGAATGATGTCCCCCAAACATCCAGGTGCCCCCAAACTGCTTGTGTTTCAGAAGGCCTTTGGCTAGGATAGAGGAAGCCCCTTCCAAGGAATGAATGTGCTTTGTCACTGCATTTTTTGTCATTTTCCTTATTTTTATTATTTTATTTTTTTAACTTTTTTACTTATGAACTGCCTAGTGTAGGGATGTCAAACTTGATTTAATTGAGGGCCACATCAGGGTTGGAGTAATATTTTAAAATTGGCATGTTTAAACCAATTTGACTTTTCTCGTTACCCCTTTTCATTTATTGAAAACAACTCCAGAGTAGGGTTTAGTTAAAAATTACCAGTCTAACTGGTTTCCCCCCCATCAGGTATGTACTTCTTCTTAATCTAGAGGTGTGTGATGGAACATAGTTTTGGAAATATTTAACTGGTTTTTCTGGTCTCTGAACAGATAGCAGTTTTTGTATACTGATTCCAAATGTACACTATTTAATTTAGCCCCTAAATATAAGTTTTTAGAGAATAGAATTGTTTTTTGAGTTTTTGAGAATAGAATTGTTTCTCAAGGCTTTCTAGAGAAAATGTCTCCTTGCTTTGAAGCCTGGGCCTTTCATATGTGAAAAATCAAATCTGTGATAGAGTTATAAGGCTAGAATGACACCTTGCACTAAACCATAATATGGTCTCTAGAGCCTGTTTCTATGCAGTTCCACAAATCACTGAAAAAGTTTACAAACAAAATCTCTAACTGTTTTAAAAGTGGGCAAATCTGTTCACACAAGGATTCTCAGGCTCCTAAAAAGCAGCATTTCTTAAGCACTACTTCAGTTGAAAGGTTAAGACTTAAACCCAATTCTTTCTTATAAAAGTATCTTAGAAGAAGGGACATAATTCTTTGCATACTTAAAAGTAAAGGTAAAGGTTCCCCTCGCACATATGTGTTAGTCATTCCCGACTCTAGGGGGGCAGTGCACATCTTTGTTTCTAAGCCGAAGAGCCAGTGCTGTCTGATGACGATTCCATGGTCATGTGGTTGCCATGACTAAACATCAAAGGCGCATGGAGCGTTGTTACCTTCCCACCAAGGTGGTTCCTATTTTTCTGCTTGCATTTTTACCTGCTTTCGAACAGCTAGGGTGGCAGAAGCTGGGGCAAGTAATGGGAGTTCACTCCCTTTTGCAGCTGAACCACCACGTCCCCTATATTATACTTAGGTGATTTATATTAATGCTTAGGATTCTTTATCTGTTATTTAATCATTGGATTCTATACTTTTCTTTTAATTTGTATATTTTTCTGTGTTTCTCTTTTTTTAAAATTGTCATTACACTTTTAAAACACCTGATGCCTTCTGCATTGGCACACCTACTTTCAACCCATATCTTCCCCACTCATTTGGCTCTTGATTTCAGAAATGTAGAAATGTGCTTAATCTGGAAGTTAGTCATACCTTTAACAAGGTTCAGGCTGATATAAGCAGATGATTCATTTACTTCTGTATTCAGTTCTGCAGATGATTGCTTTTCACCTGTATTCTGATTTAAGCTTGGAGGGGGGGGGGAGGGGGGAATGCCTGCTGAGTCACATATGGAGTCCCATTATGAGTCTATTTACTGCATGGGTATAGGAAATGTTATGATGGAAAGTGAAAAGTACTCCACAGCCAGGCATTTTAAATTTTATTTTAAGGACCATAGTTCATTACTGAAAGTCAGTTTGGTGTAGTGGTTAAGGCGCTCTGGCTAGAAACTGGGAGACTGTGAGTTCTAGTCCCACCTTAAACACAAAGTCAACTGGGTGACTTTGGGTCAGTCACTCTCTCTCAGCCATAGGAAAAAGGCAAGGGCACACTACTTCTGAAATCTTGCCAAAAAATAAATAAATACAGAGACTAGTGACTTTGAAGGCAAAAAAACCAAATCAAACCAAACCAAAACAAAACTCAACAGCAACAAAAACCCCTTATTATCCTGAGTAACAGTGATAGTTGCTACTTGAAATGAAGTTTGCATAGATTTTTTTTCTTCTCTTTTGCATTGGAGATAATGGATTCGCATTATTCAGAATGGTCAGTAGATCAGGATCTGCACTGCTAAAGATAGTGTTTATTAGGATAATGGGTAGCATCTTGTTTGTGATGGAGTAGGGCTCACGTGTCATGGTAGCATGTCTGTTTTGTTTTAGATTAGTGAGTTTTAGTAGCTTTAATAACCATTTATTATAGAGCTTTAATAAATACTATTGAGTTGTATTATATATTGTGGATTGTTTGGTAAACCACGGCTTGTAATCAACATTTAGCATAATCTGAATCTTGTTCAATAAATTAGCAGGGAACATCCATCCATCCATCCATTCTACAATGCTATAATTTATTACCTGACTCGTTCATAGTGAATGAGGGTACAGAAGTGTATTGTCTATATAGATTTGTTTTTTGTTTTTTTTTGCAAGTGCTTACCAGTTAAGACTTAATGGACTATTTTCTTTCAGATGGGGTCGAGGATTTGGCCTACTAGGCTCCATTTTTGGAAAAGACAGTGCAATAAATCAACCAAACAGCGTTTTCAGTCTTGTATTCTATATACTGCAAATGTTGCTTGGTAAGTAGCAGACTATCATCTCTCTCTCCCACACACACACACACACACACCCATTCTCTTATTTTTTTGCTCGTCTAGGCAAAAAGGCAGGATATAAATTTTTTCTGTGTGATTATTTCAGTCTAGTAATCAAAATCATGTACAATATGTATTGAGTCCTAACTATTGTAGCATGTGCTTCACTAATCTCCCATTTAATTCATGCCTGCCTGACAAATGTGATGTCTAAGTCATGTTCACAATCCTCTCTGCAATAGAATAACAGAGTTGGAAGGGACCTTGGAGACTTCTAGTCCAACCCCCTGCTTAGGCAGGAAACCGTACACCACTTTAGACAAATGCCCAAAAGGGCCTGCAGCTCCTAAAGCAAACTTGGAAAGGGTTGCTAATTTCCAGGGATTTCAGAGCAGGTTTTTTTTGGGGTGGGGAATCAACATTGGAGAACTGGGGCTGATAGCCAGATTCCTCTTTACCTCCTTCCGTTATCTATAATAGCTAGAATTCCCTTCCCAATCTTCTCCATGGTGTGTCTACTCCTTCCTTTAGATCCAGGCCAGGCTTTTGCAAATAGCCACTGCTTTAGTTGCTTCTAGATGATGGCAAAGAAAAATTCCCTCCAAACAAACCAGATTGGAAAATTCTAATCAAAATAAACCCCCCTCTCTTTTCCTCCAAAACTTTAATAGTTAGATTTTAAATGGTTATGCACAGATAATCGTGATGCATTATGCACAGATAATCGTGATGCATTATACACAATGCTGTTTTTGTGAGTGTATTTGCAGGTGTGTGTAACAGTGTCTTGCTCCTGTTCACCCCTGTCTGCCCTTGCCTCTCTCCTTCTCCCACACCCTCTCTTCAACTCTCCCTACTATCAAGACTTCAGGTTGTGGGGCCAGGATCCATTCCCTTATTTGCATGCCCTAGTAAAATGCCGTGCATGACATTCATTGTTGCTGTGTAAAACAATATAGGGATGACCTGTGCATCTTCATCACCTGAGACACAGGAGCTGTACCTGCAGTGAGTGAGTCCTAGATCTTCTGCTTCAACCTCTTGACCCATTTTCTAGTTCTGTTACGAAGTAACTTTTGCATCTTCAAAGAGGGGCAGACATGCGAGGAGAAACTATGAAAATGCATATTTAATATAATGAAGAGAGTATTTCATAATTTGTGTGAAGACTAGATTTCATACTTTATGCTAAGCCATTGATCAATTATCATGGATTGCTTACATATCACCTTACTGTCGTATGTGTATATATATATACACATACTCTACAGCAGTGTTTCTCAACCTTGGCAACTTTAAGATGTTTGGATTTCAACTCCCAGAATTCCCAGCCAGCAAAGTTCACTGGGGAATTCTGGGAGTTGAAGTCCAAACATCTTAAAGTCGTCAAGGTTGAGAAACACTGCCCTACAGTAAGGTGATATGTGAGCAATCTATGAATTATTAAATGAATAAAACTATATAATAGCTGTTTTACTATAATATAGAATGGGAACCTAGCCACTGTGGTGTGTGTGTGTATGTGTATGTGTATGTGTAAACACACACCACAGTGGCTAGGTTCCCATTCTATATTATAGTAAAACAACTATTTATTATATAGTTTTATTCATTTAATAATTTTATATGTTGCCCAGTTGCCCTATATGGCAACTCTGCACAGCTTACGTATAATTTAATTTACTTTAATTTTAATTTATGGCTTAATGGATTAAGATTACATTTTCTGAGCTCAGTCATAACGTTGCTTCCTTTCCTGTAGACTAGGGGTCCTCAAACTTTTTAAACAGAGGGCCAGTTCACGGTCCCTCAGACCGTTGGAGGGCCGGACTATAGTTAAAAAAAAACTATGAACAAATTCCTATGCACA
>JAEANM010001990.1:0-22807 GCA_017656035.1 Myanophis thanlyinensis
ATTCTCTTGTTGGAGTGTTCAGTGTTGGAGATTAATTTGGTTCCTTCAAAATTAATTTCATGTCCTGTGGCTTTAAGTTGCTGGAAGAGGGAGGAAGTATTTTCTTCAAGAGGCAGCAGCACAGCCAACCAGCCCAGCATACACACACCCCAGTATTTATAGAGAGATGGCAACTCCAATCACACTTTGCTCACACCAGCGTGAAGCTGAAGACACCAGCCTGAGGATGGCGAGTGGGACTTCACCGAAATGTCACCATGATATTCTCAATCTTACATGGGAAAAGACCTAAACACACCAAGACCTACATACCTATACCCATGAAAATCTATGAATATATATATTACATTCAAAAAAAACAGTGTAAAGAAAAGGAAAACAGAAGGAAAAGAGACAAAGAAAAAGGAGATAGAAAAAAGAGAAAACAGAAGAGAAAACATTAAAAGAAATATAAAGAAATGATGTCTGATATTGGCATTTATATCTATAATTTTTATCAAACCTCTCTAAGATTACATCATATTTCCCTTTTTTTTAACCTATACTTTTTAATCATGAAAGTAATAAATCAGATTTTTTTGTTTTTTTAAGAAAAAGTCCATAAGGGGTTTCCAGTTGTTGAATTTCAAAAGTGCAAATATTTGCTTGCGTGCAATGTAAAAAAAAATACAGTTTCATAGCCTCAGTCACAAAAATATCACAATATTTGTTTCTGCCACTATTTTCTTGTAAGCATCCTTGATTTTAAAGCTTTATGCCTGCACTTTGTTAAAATGTATTAGATATAACTGTACATCTGGCAGGATGTTTAAGCAGCTGCTGCTAAAATGCCAAATCTTTACTCTGGTCAATTGCCCAAATGTGACATTCAATTGAAAATGTTTTTAATTTAAGTTCTGTTTCCAGGAAATAACATATCTCCTCTCCTCTACCCCTCCTTCTCCTTCTTCTCCTCTTCCTCCTCCTTTTGATTAAAGTTCCCCAGGCACAAAGTAATCACATCTTATTATCATCTCTTAGATGAGATTGGCACAATGTGGTGTTTTGTTCTACAACAGAGCATCTCAGTTTTGTAGATGTTCAATTTTCTGGAGCAAGAAAAAAGGTCATCTAAAGCAATATGCCGCATGGTTTTGATAATATCTTCTCTTTTTTATACTTTTTCTAATGACAATTAACTTCACAATTGCTTGAGAATGGCAGTTTATAAATACTAGCAAACATTTTTATTTGCACAGTCACTCTTTTCCGGTGGACATATAGTTAGAGGAACTGAATTTATTGTGACACAAGATGCATATATAAGTAGGCTGGATTTAATTTAATTTACTGGCTCTCTGTGTCAGATTTTCAAGGTTCCCAGTGCCTTGAGATTCTATTGGTGTCAACAGGTTGTAATATCCCTCATCTTCAACCTTCAATTTCATACAAGAGAAACATTCAGAGAGATTTTCATTCCAAAGGGAATGCCTGACCAGAACTCAACACTAGATTACAGATTTCCTGATATTTCACAGCTCAATTCAACTTCTTGGCTTCTTTGGACAAGAGGCAACTCAGACACTATAACTTATCCAGAATGCAGCAGTTCAGCTGATTATGGGCACATCATAATCAAGAGGTGTACTGGTTACCGATCTAGTTTTGGTACAAAGTACTGCTTGTAGCCTAAATGACAAGGGTTACATAAAGCAGCTTCACAGTTGTAATTAATGTTGTTGCCTATCAATTTCAGAAATATTTGTAAAACATAAGCATATACTTACCATATATTTTCAATGGAGTAATAGATGTGGATATTAAATGATCATATGGAATAATTCCTGTAACATAGATGTGAATTGAGCAATTTTGTTAAAATTTAAAATCACTTTTCTCCATGTACAGTTATGATCATTATTGCTAATGTATAACAATGATATATATTGCTATATCTTGTTGCTGTCAGAATAATATATTTCCCACTTATTCAATCAAGTTGCCCAGATACCATCCAACATATTTTACTTATTTCTAGAATATCTATTTACTATCCCACTATCACTTTGGTTCCCCACTTTGAATAAAGATGTATAACTCCAAACTTCCATCTTCAGGGCTAACCCAAAAATTAGTTATAATACTCCCTCTAACTATGTAAGGTCTGTTGAAGTCTGAGAGTCATTTTTTTTCAGGTGTTGATGATTTTCTTGGGGAAACATAATGCAATGATTTTCCAGTACCTTCTCCAGTGCATTGTTTAATGAACGTATTTCATATCCACCCTTGTATATGCTACAAATACAACACTAAACAAAATGCTTCTATTTGTAATTGTTAATAGTATAGCAACTTCCTAGTGCCAAAGGCATGCTTATTTGCTGGTGGCTGTACTCATTGGGCCACAACAGAAACAGAAAAAAAGGAAACATGAAAAGGACCAATCGTATCAACTGAATAAATGAAAATGATAAAATGCTGACTCCTATTCTGGCTCAATCTTCTTCACCAAACAATTGCAAAAAGAAAAATAAAGGGATGAGTTTGTGGTTTGAAATGGATAGAAATATAGGAAGGAGTATCAATAACAATAATAACAATAATACACTCTCCTGTAAACAATATGATATGTAATTTAACATTGGATTGGTTGTCACCCGAGTCAACAAGTAACATCCTGAGTGCTGGGATTCTTGGATATCTGGTGACAAATGGCCTACAAACTTAGAACTCTTGGAAGAAAAAAATTGTTTAGCTGGATATTTACAAATATCCAAACTTGTGATGACTCCCCCAAATGCTTCAAACCAGTTCCTGGCACATCAGGAGCTGAGTTGATTGATGGCTCCAAGGTAGGGAAAGCATGGAGCTGCAGCTGGTTAGTGAAGAGGCAGAGGAAGTGCCTTCTGCACAGATCCAAGGACAAGTAAGGCAGAGAAAAAGCAGGAGTAGAGCAGGTCAGCCAGACTACTTGTGAGGAGAAGCCTCACCCTTCTTGAAGGGCTGCACCAGAAGCTGGCTATTTAGCACAGCAGACAGATGGAGTCAATGCTGAGAACAACGTGTTTGTTTCCTAGCTGTGTGTTTTCTGGTCATTGTGATTCCTGCCTTGCTTTGAATTGACACCATGCCTTGATCTAGATTGTGCCTTGGAAACTCTGGACTTCTTTTGTCTTGTGAACTCTCTTATGTTGTGGATTTAAGTTTGCCTGATGGATTTATTTTGATTGAGAAATTTTCAAATGCCTTGTGGACTCTTTGCCCATTGCTCTGCAGCCTAGCATTGGCCTGCTTGTGGCTGGACTTAATTGGAACCATTCTGGTTTTTGTTTTTGTTTTTTTGGTAAAGGGAATTGCTGGGGAAGATTAATAAACTCTCCAAACCACATTGAGTTGAACAAGAAGAGGAAATCTGAAAATAATACCAATAGACACCTTGGCTGTAATCCCAAAACAACTAGCTCACCACTTGATCACCATTAACACTGACAAAATCTTCCATAGTCAATTGCAAAAGGCAGCTTTACATGAAACAGCTTACATCCTGCAATGATACCTTTTAACACTATCAAATAAAAGCATCTGCCTTTCCCAGACTCTTGGGAAGGACTTACTAGATAGATAAAAATGCCAAATCCAATCTGAGCATCTTGTCAACTGTGTAATAATAACCACAGCTTTATTTGGCTGATATCAGTATATATCAATACTAACAAAACAATATTCCTGCTTCACCTCGGTCAGGGTTCCTTTATTCATTCGTATATTCAGCACCACTGCCTATTTCTGTAGATCTAAACCCTATATATTGTCTTTCAAACTGCATAATACTTATATTTATTCAAGAGGCTATGTTAACTGTCTGTAGATTTAGCATTATCATCAAATGGACTTGATAAGGTAATAGCCTTTATATATCTTTTCAGAACTCTCATGTACAAATCTGATTATGTGCTAACTCTTTTGCACTCTGTTCGAAATATTATTTGGTTCATTGGAATAATGCATAAATATCACATTCAGAAACTAAGCTTGGCAGAAACTTTACTATTGCAAAGCCTAGATGTTTTGTTTTCATATTGCTTTTCAACTGATCACAATATTTGTACACTTTTGTCAGTTAGATTTTATATGCATGTTTCATATATGCAGAATTTGTTGTTAAACTGTTCAGCCATTTTGTTTTGGACCTCAGGCATGGCAAAATTTCTGAATGGTTGCTTTTACATATCTTCCACTTTAATTTTCTACCTGATCTGGGAATAGCAGCTTTTTGCTTAATTTAATATGCTTCAAATAAGGGATTTTAAAAATCATTATCCAGAAAGTTAATTTGGATGGATGATTCATAATTTGTATTTGAAGGAAGCCAAATTCTATCACATTTCCTCAGGTAAAGATACAGATTGGTTGCTTTGGTTTCAGCTGAGAACTTTTATGGCACAATGTCAATGTGCATGCGAGTGGAAGCAGGTTTTCTTTTTTTTATCAGTACTTGGAAGTTCATTAATTTTGCAAAGGATTTCAG
Source organism: Myanophis thanlyinensis (assembly GCA_017656035.1). Lineage (NCBI taxonomy): Eukaryota > Metazoa > Chordata > Lepidosauria > Squamata > Homalopsidae > Myanophis > Myanophis thanlyinensis. The sequence goes on from JAEANM010001990.1 coordinate 4,508, forward strand.
AGGCAGATAATAATAAGGCTAATGTATTGTTGGCCCACAGCACCAAACTTGTGAAAGATTAAGTATCAACTGCTCATGATTTTCAAGTAGAAGAGCTTATTTGTCAAAGCTTTGCATCTGCTCTTAGGGAAGATTGAAGACAAAATGGGACAACAATTTATTTTATATATCACATAACCTTGACTACTGCAAACCAATTAAGGTAGACAAGATCAAGACATAAGTACAGCAGAGATTCCACTGATGTTCTTTATAGCAGTAGGACAGAACAATAGAAGTTTGAAACACAGTTTGAATTACCCTCTGAGCAGAGGTGAAATTCAGCTGGTTCGCACCGATTCTATAGAACCAGTTATTAGAAGAAATAAGTTCTATAGAACCAGTTATTAGAAGAAATCTCCTGTTGTTTTTTCCCACTTTGCAGGGCTAATCCTGTAAATACGGCAGTTGTTTCTAGCCTAATATTTATTGTCTTGCTCACAGAAACTGCCTCTTCTTTTATTACATTGTAACTTTGGTGAAGTTTAATTCTGTGCTTGGTGATATTTAATCCTGTGGCCATGCTTACAGAACCGGTAGTAAAAAAAATTGAATTTCACCACTTGCCTCTGAGTAATCTTGTACTAAACAAAATTAAGACAAAGCTGATGCATTTCTGTCTCATGTGTTCCTCTTTCTCAAGACTGCATTATATTTTTTCAAAGCCCTCCCTTAACAATCTATATTCTTTCCCTGCTCTCATGGTCAGATTTACATTCTTTCCCAAATGTAAAATTTCAGCAACTTCCTTAAGCCTATATTAATTTGCTGGAATTCCCATGGGAAAAAAAATACATTTTAAGTTTATCTATTTCTCTCAATCACCCAAAATACCCTACATATTTATCAAAGATGAGAGAACAAGGAGGAACTAAAATGTAACTCTAGGTTGACATTCAAGCCATGCATTCTGCAATTAAGAGAATTGCATTTTTGAACCATATTTTTATATTTTCATTCTTCGTCAATTGAGAAAAAAAAAAGTAATATTATAAAGGTCTAGATCTAAAAGATCTTGGATCAGAATCTCTAGAACTAAGCATAAATATAATTATGTTGTTTCAGAAATGTTTCTTTAGCCTAAACAGAGAAACAGGGTAGACAAAAAACTGAATGGAAGATGCCTTATTGTTATGAAAGACTTTTTAAATTATTAATTACAATTTTGATCATTTCCATTTACTGTTTCTTTAATCTGATATATCATATCTGAGTTCATACATTTTGCTAAAACATATGATGATTTATTTGGTTTTTGTGAACTGAACAGTATGGTTAATTAATAAGTCCTAGCTAATATATATTATGTAACATTTTATCTCTGTTGTGTAAACAGTATTTTTAGAATGCTCTGTGTTTATGTTTTACAATCTTTCTTATTGTAATGTAAGAACTATCCAATATTGCTGTAGGAATATGTTCTCACAATCAATGTTGTAGAAGATTTAGTTTGTTTTATTTCACCCAAAAGTTGACTTTTATTTCTTTTGTATTTATTTTTCTCCTACATTTCCTCAGGATTAGATAATAAAATAGAAATGGAAGTTCCTAAGGTTTCTTTTTTCCTTTTTTTTTTTAAAAATCAAGCTAGATTTAATTCAAAATATCCAATTTTAGCAGCTATCAGAGTTCAGCATACCTCTCTAAATAAATGCCTTTGAACAGCATCTTATCTTTCAGTGATTCCAATATGAACAAAATTTATTTTTGTTCATTATGTTTAGACTGTTCAGACTATTATCTTATGAAACCACAGAAACAGGAATCTATACAAAACTAAACTTTTTTAAAAATAAAACTTTTTTTATCATAGACAAATGGCGTCATTAAAGAAGCAACTAAATTTGAAATGGAGACATTTACTTTCCCTGAAGCAAAGAAGATGTACTTAACAAGGTGATCCTATTAATATTTATTTGGTATAAGTCCCATTGATTTCATGGAAACTTATTTCAGTAGGATTCACTGCTTAGTAAGTACAGTTAAAATTACAGTCTAGATATAGAACATAAAGTAAATAAAGAAAAAAAATTATCTCAGCTCATACTAAATATATAATCCAGCAAAATGAAGCAAACCAATAAACCAAGAACACCTTAGATTTAAAAATCTTTTTTAATAAGAAAGGGAGAATTATATAAAGAAATATAATAGAGATAAAACGGGAAAAAACAAAAATGGTAGAGGAGGAAAGGCTATATTGCATAAGATTGACAGTTACATAAATGTTTTATACAAATAAAAAGGGTGTGAGGAGGAGGAGGGCAAATACAATAAAGAGTAGTTTATGATTAGGAATTAATGAAATACTAAAAAAAGTGATTGGTTGTAGTCTTAAAGTTCTAAAATTAGCTTTCTGTCCTGCAGGTCCTTTGGTTTCAATTCTGATTTCTTGTTTCTTCATAATAGAGAGGTTCTACCATTAGGTAGCTAATTTTCTAGCTAATGTAGAAAATTAGAAATAGAAGCAATTTGAGATGCTGTTGACATTTTAAAGGATCTTTATGGAATAGTTTCCCTTGGAAGATTAACCGTGGATTTTCATTGCCAGGTTAACACATACTTCAGAAAGACAATATTAAACCTTTATTGGAAGGTTATTATATTGCCTCTATTGCCAGCTTGTCTTTTAGTTTCCTTTTTGTTTCTTTTTTAGCCAAATAAAGAACCCAAACACCCCCACCTCCATTCCATCATTATGTCCAAGAAAGAGAAAAATCATGGACTCCATCTTTTCTAGTGGATGAACTGCAACCTTCCAATACGCCAATGAATAAATTGTAACCCTTAATTCGCCAAAAATTATCCCCAAACCCTCCTTCCCACATACACACATTATTTACTTAGTAGAGGATTCACAGCTTTGCTTAATTAACTTTAGCTGCAGATTAGTAAAACCCTGATGGCATACCTCAGAAAGCCAGATATGCTGAAGAAAGGAATTTTGGTTAGCTAATAACTAGTCACCTGGAGGGGATAGGATATTCAGTCATTAGACCATATCATCCAAATGTTAATTTTGCTGCAAGTAAATAACTGAAGCAAATGACAGCAAAACTATCACTTGGTGACCCAAAATAACTTCAGAAGTGATTACTTGAAGGCAACACAATGAGCCAGCTTTCATAACTACATGCCATATGCTTGAAGCCCAAACAGTTTGTATGAGTTTATATGCAGTACATTAAAGCAAAACAGCCAACAGAGAAAAATAGCAAAAAAGTGATGCATAATGTATTAAATCCTTCAATCTTTGACATTTCATGTTACTTCATTTCAGATTCATGAGCAGAGTATCTTTTAGACTGAGTAAGTATGTAGCAACTCTCAGATTACCTCTTATTAGTTCAAATGTTACTATTTGCAATAGTACATATTAATTATGGCTGGGTAAAAATCCAGATTTGAAGGACAAAATGTAACTGGGAGCATACTTGAGCATGCACATAGTTTTTCTTGGGAACACTTTGAAGAAGCCATACCTTTTCTGTGATTGAGTTGCTACCCTCTGTATCTGCTGTGCTAGCTCAAGGGTGGGCAAACTTTTTGACTCGCGGGCCACAATAATTTCTAAAATTTGACAGAGAGGCCGGGCCAGAATACACTGCCACGTAAATGGAATAAGGTGGTTGAGGAAGGTGGGGCGGTTCCAACCAGTGGAATATTCTGGATAAATCTGCTTTGTGGACTGTGTTCAGTAAGCTACTGCTAATGTGATCGAGTATTTTACCATCTGAGTTAATAATTTACTTCAAAGCACATAATGCTTCGTTGGGCTGGTTCCTGTTAGTAACTAGTTCGGCAGGCCGGATTAAAAAGCCCAACGGACCAGATGTGGCCCGTGGGCCGTAGTTTGCCCATGTCTGTACTAGCTTAAGGACAAACATGTTGGGTTTTAAATGTTCCAGAGAGGTGTTACAAGAATGCTGACTCATAATTTTTCCATTCAAATCTGGATCTCACCACAGCTCTAATCTTTACAATTGGTTGCTATATCATTATCTATATTTACCATAGCATGTATATATGTATGTACGTGTGTGTGTGTGTACACGTGCATACAAATATACTCATATATTTAAGAATATAATTGTAATAACAGAATTGAGTAACAGAATAAGAGCATTGAAAGGAGGCTTGGAAGTCTTCTAATCCAACCCCCAGCTCAAGCAGGAAACCCTATACCAGGGATGTCAAACTCAATTTAATTGAGGGTTGTGTTTAATCTTGGGAGGCTGGGGTGTTTAATATTGGGGATCTGGGGTGGGCATGGCCAGGGTGCATATGGCCAGCTCAACATTACTTGTGTCAGGGTACCTGTGGTGGCCCGAGTGCTCTGCCAGAGAAAATGGCCTCCCAAGCTCCGTTTTCAGCTGTGACTGCATCCTACAACCCTCTGCCAGTGTAAATGGAGCTTGAGAGGGCCATGCGCAGCCCACCTGAGCTCCATTTACACTGGCAGAGGTACCGTGGGCTTGTCCTTCACTGTTTCCAGGAAGGCCCCAAGGGTCAGATCTAAGCACCCTGTGGGCTGGATCCAGGCCCTGGGCCTTGAGTTTGCCTAGATCATTTCAGACAAATAGTTGTCCATTTGTTTCAAATGGTATAGTAATTGTATTACTATATTGTATATAGTACATATAAACTATATTATTAGTATTGTATTAGATTTTACTATTATAATACAATACTAAAATCTAACACAAACTAAACTTAAATAAAGCAAAATGAGAAGTAAAAATGCATGAAAAAAGAAGGAAAAAATAAGATTATAATGAAAAAATATAAAGGTGACTTCCAACTTTAATCACAACAAATATAAACAAATAAACTGTTAACTCTCTCTAAAGTTACAAACATTTATCTCTTCATCCCATATCCCATTTCTTGTTTATCCATAAAGAAATCAATAAAACACCAATTTTTTTCATACTGTATTGGCAGGAAGTCCATAAAGAGTTGCCAGAAGTACCAAGATATCTTGTTTAAACCTTGATCAAATAAACCAACTTCCTATTTCTTGTTTGTTTTCTTCTAACAATATTCGTCTTTAGTTCCTTCAACAATTGCTATAGGATTTAATTTTTCTTCATTTCTTCTTTGTTCCATCACAAAGAGTTCTTCACAATTTCAACAAGCCTCTTTTGTAAATCTTATTGGGAAAATTATCCAGGTCACTCTCTTTGTTTGTCATTTGTGTTTTCCTGTTAAACTTTAAAACCTCAAGCAGTTTCTTTTGTAGATGTGAAATGTCCTTTTTGGGGGGAGGGCATTTCTCATGGAAAATGCCAGTGAAAATGGAACCACCTCCAACTCTAAGATTCATTTTTCCAGAAACTCTTTAAATCTCAGAGGCAATCAAATGATAAAACCAAGCTTTTCAGAAACACTTTGTCACTTTGCTATAGTTCTATTCTGGAGAACCCCTTCCAATCTTTTCAGCAAATTAGGAAAGTAGACTTTTTCCTTTTCATAAATCCTCACAATCATAACACTCACCCTCTTAGTTTTTTGCATCACTATTTGTGTTTAGTCTCAAACCAAATGAATTAAAAATATGTTTCCCGTACATTTTGCAATTTCTTCTTTAAAATGGGTGATAGGGTTAATGTTTAAGTTGCCTAAGCAGAGCTCTGGCAGGCACCTTCTGATGTGTGTGCATAGTTCTAGGTTAGAGTCATGTTTATTTTTTCAGTCTATAAATTGAGATGTTTAGGCTGTAATTTGTGTTTAAAATCCCTTGAAAAGTGGAATTGCATTTTGTAGCACGCAGTCAGAATAATAGCTAAAATAACAAGACACCGCTTAGGCAAGGCCATTTCCGTATACATAATAAGTACCAACCAGAGTCAGACAGGCAGTTGATCAGTGGGGAATGCAAAACTGTGGATCAAAAAATTTCCCTGAGCTCTTCTATTTCAATTACAGATCATTGCAGTCAATACAAAAGCATGACCCCCAAGTCCACTAATCTTGGAATTTCTATACTTTTCTTATCCATGGTATGCTGGGGAAAACCCTGGGCAATTTTCCTCCTTTGAATACAGAACGAGAGGGGCAAAGTTAATCAAAGCAGAGAGGCTAAAGCCAGTAATGCTGATGTCTGCAAGAGCGGAACAAATGGAAGAGACAAACTAGAGAAAAGTGAGATGGATGTATTTTAGTGCACATCATGTTGAAGACTGTATGGCATGCATTACACAGTTACGATAATTGATACAATTGCTAAAAAGAAAAGGCATTTTACTGGAGAAGAAACAGCAGCAGACAAAAAAAAAGTCTAGTGGACGCTTTCTTGAGAATTGAATGCTAAAGGGAAAACAAAGTGTTTGTATGTTATCTTGTAACTCATATTCTTTGGGAAGCAGCAGCTTTTCTTCAGGCTTTTATAGCTCAAAATATCTAAATATTCATAAGCCAAAATGGAGAAAAACACTCTCGGCTCGGAGCAGCTCTTAGTTAAAAAGCATGACAAACTGAAATGGCATAGCAATATCTAATGAATGTATTTCTTTCCCTTTAGAATGATCTTGAGCTACACTAGAGAAAAGCAAATTAAATGCAAAATTAATTGCTAGGAAGATTACATGTTTTAGATAAACTTTGTTTTCCTTGTTCTACTTGCTGCAACATAATATTAGTGCGGTTTGCAGCCAGTCAAACATATCTGGATTTTTTTTTACCTATTTGGATAATGTAACATCTGCAACATGCTAACTTATATATTGAATTTGTTATTCTTATTTAAGGTGGACCAAATAGTCTATTTCAAATCCGTGCCATTTTTATATATGTTCACCCAGTCATTTGTTTACCCAAATGTTCAGCCATTATTAATTCACTCCACTTTTGAATTAATTTCTGCAGTAAATGTACAGTATAAAAAAAAATCCACAAGAATTTTCATACTTATACACATACACACAAAAATGAAGATGAGACAGAGATGAAGACAGAGTCAATAATAAAGACAACAAAACTCAGCCAAAATAGGTCTCTTAACAAATGTTATTTTTTAAAGCCATGCCAGGAAGCATGAAAACTAACTGATACCTGGCTTTCAATCCACACATTAGCCCTTGAGTTATAGATCACAACAATTTGTACAGAAAGTTGACTTTGTAACTGATGGTTGTAATATCCTAACATAACTGTTTGCCTGTCTATCTGAGTGGCGATTCAAGACTTTGATTAGTTGCCTCATCTGCACTACTGTCACAACACTTTCCAGCTGGATACTCTTCCTAGTCCTGAATTATTTGTCCATGCAGAATGATGGGAAAAAAAACCAGATTGATCTCAGTACATGGTATCGAATCCAGTAAGGTTGTCAGATAGTAGTGTTTAAGGCCCAGAGTCAACAAACCTATTGTCCTGTACACTGTACATGAAATAATACTTTTTTCTAGAAGAAAATTAAAGAAAGCTAACATATATGTGAAAGGTGCCAGAAAATCTTTATATAGCTACAAAATAACTAGGATACATGCTAGATCTGTGATGGTGAATCTATGGCATGTGTGTCCCAGGTGGCACGCAGAGCCATCTCTGTGGGCATGTGAGCTATTACCCCAACTCACTGTCTGTGCATGTGCATGTGTGTGATTGCGCATGCACATGAGGCTACCATGTGACTGTGCATGCATGCAAGACTCCCACATGACTGTGCATGCATGAAAGGCACATGACTGCATGCAAATCACGCGAGCACAGACCCATTCAGCACTTGGTGCTGAAAAGGTTTGCCACCACTGTGCTAGATCATCTCTTTACAATCAATCAAGATGGAAATAATATATAATCTCAAAATGGAAATAGCAACAGCTGTCTTTTGCAGAGGTGAAATTCAGCTGGTTCCCACCAGTTCTATAGAACCAGTTATTAGAAGAAATCTCCTTTTGTTTTTTTCCCACTTTGCAGGATTAATCCTCTAAAAATTAACTTTACAGGGTTGATACTGTAAATAAGGCAGTTGTTTCTAGCCTAATCTTTATTGCCCTGCTTACAAAAACTGCCTCTCCCCTTATTACATTGTAACTTTGGTGAAGTTTAATTATGTGCTTGGTGATGTTTAATCCTGTGGCCACTCCCACAGAACCGGTAGTAAAAAAAATTGAATTTCACCACTGGTCCTTTGCTGTGATCAGTTTACACCAGGATGAAGATGAGATCATGGAATATAGCCTCAGATTTTTTTAGAATGGCCCATTTTTAACACCTAATGAACCCAGATGATTTCCAGATAGTATTTAGGATTTTCTTGACAATTTTGGAACCAGTTTCATTTGAAGGTGGCTCAAGTGCTAGATGAAATGTTTCTAGCAAGCAAGATCCTTTTCCAATTGCTGATCCAAAGTTGTTCCTTGGTTTATTGAAGAGCTGAGGGAAACGAAGCTACAGAAAAGAGCCACAGTTTAATGATGACAGAGAATTAGAAGTGAAGAACAGTAGTAAGAATTCACATTCAAAAATCAATAATTATAAGAGCAGCAAAGGGTCAGATAATTGCTGTTTGTTAGTAAAACACTGGCAATCCAATAGTATCACCTCTATTAGTGACTTTTGGTTTTTTAAATTATATTTATTATTATTATTTAATATAACAAAGAAATAAAGAAAAGTGAAAGGAAAGATAAAGAACACTAAAGTTAAGAGTTCAACAGATAAATGCATTCTCATTGCTCTTCCTGCCTTTTTTTGGACTTTGCAAGTCTTCATCTCTTCATTTAGTCCTCATTTTTATTAGTATTCAGGTCCCCAAATCCTAATTTCCATTTAAGTCCATACATAAGACTTCTAGTCTTCAAAAAAAAACCATTGTGGTTTATTCTCCACTGTTTCTGCAAATTCTGACATGTTTACAATCCATTCCTTCACTTAGGAAAATCGGACTGAAAACTGGCCTGAAATGGCTGAAAAACAGCCTGAAAAATGGCAGAAAACTGAGCCAAAACACAGCCCAAAACCAGGACCTGCTTTAATTATTAATAATATTGTGGGCAGAATTCAAAAGGGACAGTATCCCATGAAACAAAGCACTGGGCTATATCCCTGCACTTAATGGCTCTTCTGTGCTTTGAATCTGAATCTCACCAACTCTAATGATGTACTTTTAACCCTTATGCCTCTTTGTGTGGTTTTTATTTAGATATGTAACAAGTATTTTCTCTGACCTTTAATTGATTTTCTATATTCATTTTATGGTACTAGAATTCTGAATATTTTTATGTGTGCTCTCTTACTATTGAAATATTGAAGGCAGATATCACCCTGATATGAAACAAAGTATGAGGGAAATGACTCAAAAATATATTGAGCAATAATAAACTACTAAGAATGATGATGATTTTTGTGTAGCTGAAAACATTTTTGACTAACTTTTAATAATTTAAATAAAAAATAGATCCAGTCAGATGTGTTGCTTTTATTTAATTGGGAGAAAGGGGGCGCAACCAATCATTATTGGGCAATAGTATATTACTTTTTTTCTTCCTCTGCAATCTTATGCCCCTCAAATTCTGCTTAGTAGGTACCAAATCTCTGTAAACTTGATAGAAAACTTGATGGAAGCTGCTTTATTGATAATTTATATTTACAGGATTCTACCCAAGAACTCAGATTTCCTCTACTTATTGGAGTCCAGTTCTCAAATTTCTTCCCTTGATATAAGAATCATAAAACTGAATCCAAAAGTATCATAAAAGATAAGCTGAAATTCTAAAATATCCTAGACTTATAAAATCAAGATTACAAAGAATTACCTAGATGAAATTCAACCTCCTGCTACATAAGAAATACAAATTGAAACATTCCCACAAATGGCTATCAAGTTTTTACAGCATTAGTTATAGTTAACAATGTATATAAACTTTTATAAATTAGAATTTTAGTGATAATTTAATAATTTTAATACATACATAATCTTTAATGCATAATAATATTTAATACTTACAATGAACAATACAGCCATCATTGTATTGTTATTCTTTGTGCTACACAAAGCTGTACTCCGGAAAATAAAGCTAAGAATTACCTCACCACATGGATGTCTCTTGGGAAAGAAACATTTAACAATGTGCCCCTCTTTTCACCTAGACTGTTCCTTTAACAAAGAGACAATAGATCAAGTCAGATCTAATTTTTGTATCTCTCCTAACATACTGTATATAAAAAGGAAACATTTTCACACTGATGAGTTTTTACTTCTTTTTGTTCTGCCTAATAAAAAACCTATGAACTTTTTAACAATATAAATGTAAGACCATCATACTAATTGGAATCTATTATAAGCTTGCATGTAGCCACAATTCTAAATCAATGTTATGAAGAAAACTTTTATTTTTGATTAGCTTCTGGGAAGTGTAGCTGGACCTTAATTGGGGCCTAGAGCTGCTATTTGATACAATCAATCCATTATGCCATTTTGATGCACTTAAAAAGGTAATATACTTCTCTGAAATGATTCCCTCTTCACTGAAGATATTCTGTATTCAGAAAGGCACAGAATCTTAAACTGTCTTCAGGACATAAAAATGGGAAAATGGGAATATTGAGGAATTGTTCTAGCTCACAATATGTCTGAGTTCACCAAGTTCATATATATTGTGCTTTCAAGTTTGTGTTGACTCATAATCACTGCCTGAACAAGTTCTTCAAGTTTTCTTTGTAAGGTTTCAGAAGTGGTTTACCATTGTCTTCTTCCTAGGGCTAATAGAGTGACTGGCCCATGGTCAGCCAAGATGGCTTTGTACTTAAAGTGGGACTAGAACTCAGAGTCTTCCAGTTTCTATCCTGGTCCCTTAACCATTATACCAAACAGGTTGTCTCACACATTCTACTAAGGCAAATTCAAACAACATTAGAGCTTAACACAATAATCGGGGTATGTGTGTGTAAAACCAGAAAAAAATTACTAGATGGGTACTAATTTGAAAACGGCAAATTTTATGATAGCCTTGGTAATTAGCGTTAAGTATGAGTGGCTTAAAATTGCTCAGATAGAAATAAATATCTTAAGATATCTGTGCTTACTGAGTTTCTCATTAAAAGGACTAGTATACAGTACATTAGTAGCTGGCTTTGAACATGAATGTTCTGACTCTGCCCAGCCTTGTACCCACTAGTAACATAGGAATTCAAGTCCCATAAACTCTAATAGCTTCACCCAATTTATGCTTTTGAAGCTCGTAAAAGTTAAATCCAACAAATCTGGAAAGTATCAAGATCAATGAATACACAGATCAGGTTCGAAGGACAGTTGTTGATCTGGAGGGGAAAAGATCCTTGCCTATACATTTAAATTTACCATTTAAATGTTTTCCCAAAGGCATATTAGGAAACAAAATGTAGAACATAGAATAATAGGGTTTAAAGGGACCTTGAGGTCTTCTAATCCATCCACCTGCTCAGGCAGAACACCCTATACCAATCTGGACAAATAATTGTCTAATCTCTTCTTGAAACCTCCAGTGATAGAGCAACCACAACTTCCAGAGGTAAGCTGTTCCACTGAATAATACTTCTCACAGGAAATTTCTGCTGTTCTAGGTTGGATCTTTTGTTTTAATGAATCTTCTACCTGTTCTTGTCCTACCCTCAGGTGCTTTGGAAAATAGTTCAACCCCTTCTTCTCTGTAACACTCGAGTACTAGAAGACTGCTAAGAATTCTTTTTTGTTGTTGTTAGACTAGACATACTTAGAGGGCCAAGACATACTGTATTTGTTTTATTTACTGAAGTTAGAGGAGGAAATGAACAAAATTAGAAGCTCACCAGACATTCATTAATGTTCCATTTACATCTCTAACTCTAGTTCTGAAGAACATGGTTGTTTTTTCTCTTCTCAGACTGGAAAATTTGATAGTGTTTTCTCATTCTATGTCCTTCTCCATCGGAAGTAGAGAGATAATCCCAAGATTATTGGGTTAGTCTTGTCATTTCCTAGATCTACTGACTGAGAACTAAAGCTATAAAAGGGGCCAGGCTCCTCCCCTGCCCAGTTTCTTTCTCAGTCATCAATAGATAACACTGATTGTTTCTCACTCCGTTTGAATTCTCTCTTAGTGATTTAGATTGTAAGTAACTCATCTTTCTATATTTTTCCCCTTTTTCCAGATAATCAGTTCAAGAATGATCCCTAGAGGTTCAGCATTTATAATCAGACTGGGGGGGGAGCTAACATTAATCTATGTTACAGCAAGGTGCTTCCCCTACACCCGCCCCCTCCCCCCCACCTCTTAAAGCTGCAAGCCCGGACAGCAGCAGATTAGCAATTCAGGGGGCGCAGGATAATGCCTTTTTCTTTAAAGAAAAGCATGCTCGAGGAGGCAAGGGCTCCAGGGGGACGAGATAATCACCCCCCCACCCCCACTGATCCGACTGAGACAGCGGGAGCCTAGTGCGACGCCCGCAGCCCTACCGAGGTCGCGGGCTGGCTCTTCAGAGATTTTGAGGATCGTACTGTTATTTTCCACTCCGCTTGAGCCGTGCTGAGCCTAACCGAGGCCTCTCCATCCTGCACGTGGCGAGCCGCCTTCTTGGGAGCCATTTTGGGCCTACAAGAGGCCTTTGGCACTAGCCGCTCACCGCGCAGCAGTGCTTGAGTAAATCGAGCTCCCTAGGCCACAGAAGGCATGTGCCTTCCGTGGAAGGCATTTTTCGGCGCCAGGAGGACTGCTGGCCTTGCTGCCTGGAGCACAGGCCCCGTTTGGAAAAGGCCTTCATTCCTGGATGTTCCTAGACAAGTTGCAGCCGCCATTTTGTCTCACAGCCACCATTTTGAAAGAGGGCAAAATGAAGCTGGCTGTGGCTGCCATTTTGAATTTTGCCGTTTCTGCTCCGGCCGCCATTTTGGGGCCTTTGTAATCCACAGGGGGCAATGGAAACCTGGTTTTAAAGTGAAATATGCTTCATTAAGCTGAGGGCAGCAGCTGTCAAAAAGGATGGCACAGGACATTACATTCCAGCACAGGATTACCTGCATTTTATACAGGATGGGTCAGGCCTGCAAGCTGGCTGGGACTCCCCACATGGATTAGGGGAGCAGATAACCAGCCCCTCCTTTCCCCCCACCCACTTTGTGACACTACGTCCTCATTGGGTCCTGGGAGATCACAAGGGGAAATTTCCAGGATTGCCTGGAATACCCCCAGTTTTATTCAAACCTGTGCAGATAGTTTCATAAGGGGACTTAGACTGATATGTTTTCCTTTTTCTCTCTCCTTCCCTCATGGTTCCTGCTTTTGCAGTAGGGGACAGACCTCATGGAGACCCCATCTCAACCGCATAGCAGATCTTTATCTCCAGAACAACCACGCAAATGTACCACAAAGCGCAAACATATTGCCTCCGAGCAGCCTGCAATGAAGAAGCTAAGGGCCCCACCCCAGAAAACTTCTAGGGCTGGGGGAAAAGGAGACTCACGTGGTCAGCGGGCCCCTGATAAGAGGCAGGACAAAGTTGTTGCTCCATTACCTGGAACACAGCTGTCCAACATTTCTCCCTCTCTACACTCAACAGAAGTGGAATCACGGCCAGCACCTCCACTCTCACCAGAGGGGGCTGTGCATGTGGGAGAGGTCATTCCTCTCCAGCCTATCGAGCTCGTAGAAGAGCAGCAGACGGCCACATCGACCTTGAAGGAACTATTGGTGCTGAAAGCCCTGCAGCAGAGTCTGCTATCTCAGATGAAGGACATGATCGCAGCCGCGATCACCTCCAGTCAAGTGTCGGCTCAGCCTATTCTGGCCAGCCCAGTGGAAGCTCGACCGTCCACCTCATCTGTCTCCCCTCAACTGGATCAAGATTACGTGTGTCCGCAGTCACCTACATCATCTGAAGCTTCGGACGCCTCGGTAGAAAAGGACAAATGCGTTCTCTCTGCAGATGAAACGGACCTCTCGGAGGCTCCGACACTCCAAGGACTCTTCCAGGTGTCAATGTTTAAAATGCTTCTGAACAAAGCTAAGATTGTGATGCAATTGCAACCAAAAACAGCCTCCTCCATGGAGCAACAAACTATGCCTGAAGGCGAAGCAGCTTAACTCCTCCTAACCACACAGGTTACTAAGGCAGAGGAGATTCCAGCTCCATCTCTGTTTTCCGACCTCATCATCAAGCAATGGGAGGTCCCAGGTGCAAGCAAACTGCCCTTGAATTCAGAAAAGTTGTTGTACAATATGGCTGAGGCATTTGCGGCTTTCCTAGAACCACCGAAAGTGGACGATCCGGTATTGGACATGGCATCCTCAAACCTGCTAGTCACAGACCCTGATGATCTCCTCAAGGCAGAGGACAAGCGTTTGGAGCAGCTACTCCACAGGAATCATCAAGCCGCACCCTGGGCTGTAAAGGCAGCAACATCAGCGTCCTTTTTTAATAGGGCCACCCTCTTCTGGCTGCGCCAGCTCCAAGAGAGGATTGAAGCAGAAAACACCAGGGTCCACCAGGATCTCAATAAACTGATGGCAGCGGTAGAATTTTCAGCGGACGCCACGCAGCATGCTGCAAAGTTCGTGGCAAGGTCCATTGGGACAGTGGTAGTCAGGCACAGAGTTATATGGCTTAAGTCCTGGCAGGCTGATACGAAACAAAAATGGAAACTGGCAACGGCTCCATTTGCAGGCCAGCAGTTGTTTGGGGAGGCACTTAAACCAGTCCTCACTGAAACAAAGGAGGGAAAAAAGAGGTTGAAATCCAACCCCAAAACCTCGGACAGAAAGAAGCCCTACTACAGGCATTCCTCCTTTCGACCATCCACCGACTTCTACTCGCCGCCCTACCGCCAGACCCCCTTCCGTCAGGACAGACAGCAACAACAACAGTGGCCATTTCAGAACAATTACCAGCAGCAATTCTTCAGACGCCCCCAAGCCAACAAGCGGGGCAAACCTTACCGCCGCTCCAAGTGACTCATGCACGAACCCTCCCATTGGTGGCCGCCTCATATATTTCGCGGACCAATGGGAGGCAACAACACCCGACGCCTGGGTGAGGCAGACGGTCAGGCAAGGCTTATCCCTAGAATTCCTCGTGACTCCCCCAAACAGGTTTCGCCGGTGCCCGACGTCCAACAATCCAGCGCAGCAGGCTCTCATGGCAGAGGCGATACGACATCTTTTGCAGATACGGGCAATCCAACAGGTCCCGTCAGAGTTCCAGGGCCAAGGGTTCTACTCCATCCTCTTTGTAATCCCCAAAACATCAGGAGGATGGAGGGCAATTTTGGACCTGAAGGATCTCAACGTCGTGTACAAAAAATTCAAGATGCACACTCTCAAAAGCATAACTGCCCTGTTACACCATAATGACATCCTAGCATCCATAGACCTAACAGAGGCCTACCTGCATGTGCCGATCCACGAGGCTCACCAACGCTACCTGAGGTTTTACTACCAGGGGCAACACTTCCAGTACAGGGCACTTCCGTTCGGCCTGTCATCGGCACCGAGGACATTCACTAAACTGATAACGGTCATTACAGCACGCCTTCATCAGATACCTATCAGGATACACGCTTATCTCGACGATATCCTGATCCAATCGTCGTCAGTTCACAGTGCGAGACAGGACATTCAAACCATGCTTCTCACCTTCAGGGCTCATGGCTTCTCCATCAACCACGAGAAGAGCCACCTGCAGCCCACCACTCGTTTGCATCATCTGGGGGCCACCATTGACACGTCTGCGGGGAAAGTGTTCCTCTCCCTGGACAGGAGACAGGGCATCCGTCACCTGGTCCAGACGATAGTCAGGCAGAGGAAGCCGTCCCTGGTGCAACTGTCCAAATTGCTCAGCAAGATGGTGTCCGCCATCGACATAGTGCCATGGGCCAGACACCACTCGAGACAGCTGCAGTGGTTCCTGCTCCCGTTCCAGAAGCTCGGCTCCAGCCACTCCCTCACCAAGACAAAGCTTCCCGACGATGTCCGTCGTTCCATGCAGTGGTGGCTATCCCCCAGCATCGATGCAGGCCATGTCTTCTCCGACCCAGACTGACTCGTCGTAATGACAGATGCAAGTCTTCAGGGCTGGGGAGCACACTTTCAACACCATGTGGCTCAGGGCCGATGGCCCTCCTCAGCTCAACCCCTCAGCATCAATTGTGTCGAGTTACGGGCAGTGCAGCTCGCCCTGATCAGGTTTCAACCTTACCTGTCACGATCTCACGTCCTTATTCTGACAGACAACATGGCTATGAAGGCACATGTAAATCGGCAGGGCGGGACCAAATCCAGAACCCTGATGAGGGAGTCAAGACTCCTGTTCAATTGGGCGGAAGCCAATCTACTCTCCATCAAAGCAGAACACATCTCGGGAGGCTCGAACACAAAGGCTGACTGGCTGAGCAGGGCCACTCTATATCCCACCGAGTGGGCACTGGACAGCGAACTCTTTCAGCAGCTGGTGCGGACATATGGCCAATTTCAAATAGATCTATTTGCAACACTGGTCAATATGAAGCTGCCCCGGTCCTTCTCTCGATACAGAACGCCCCAGGCAGAAGGGACAGATGCACTCAGGTCGAAGTGGCCCAAGGGCATCCTCTATGCCTTCCAACCGATTCCCCTCACCCCGAGGGTACTTCGCAAGGTGAGGGCAGAACGAGCGGACCTGGTACTCCTGGCCCCACATTGGCTGCGTCCCCCGTGGTTCGCTGAGTTACGCCACCTGTCCATCGCAGATCCGTGGATTCTCCCAATGCAGCCATCTTCGTTGATGCAGGGGGAGATTTGCCATCCGGACCCCCAGTGGTTCCGGCTAGCCACTTGGCGCTTGAACGGCAGGCACTGATCTCCAACAAGCTTTCACCCAGAGTGATTGCAACCATACAAGCCTCCCGCCGTCAGACAACTACACGGATCTACGAGGCGACCTGGCAATCATTCTCAGCATGGTGTGATCAGAAGAATCTCAACGCGCTCCACCTGCACATTTCTCACCTCCTAGAATTTCTCCAGGATGGCCTCAAGAAGGGCCTATGGCCAAATACCTTGCGTCGCCAGGTAATGGCAATTGCATCAGTGATCGACTGTGACACTGGTGTGTCTCTGTCCACACACCCTACGGTGCAGTGCTTCCTTTGGGGAGCAACCAATCTATGCCCCCCAGTTATTCATCGTTTTCCCACGTGGGAGTTACCAGTTGTGCTTGAAGTGCTCACGATGGCCCCCTTCGAACCCATTAGATCGGCTTCCCTCAGAGAGCTTACCTGGAAGGTGGCGTTCCTGATTGCAATAACATCGGCGCGTCGGATCTCGGAGCTGGCTGCTCTCTCAATTAAACAGGACCTTTGCATCTTCCATGCAGACAGGGCTAGACCCAAGTTTCACCCCTAAGGTGAACACGATATTCCACAGAAAACAAGAGATTGTCCTACCAGATTTCCATCCAGTCTCCTCACCCCGAGGGGAGACTTGTTGGCACAGACTGGATGTCCACAGGGCACTGCAAGTCTACCTTGATAGGACACGTCCTTTTCGAAGAACGGAAGCACTCTTTGTTTCCTTCCAGGACCAGAGGGGGGAGGAAAGTGTCTTCGATGGTGATTGGCCGCTGGATCTGAGCCTGCATTGTGGCCACCTATTCCTCTAGGGGACTTCCACCTCCTGGGGGCATAATGGCTCACTCCACAAGGAGCGCGGCCGCCTTGGCAGCGTGGTCCACCTATGCCTCAGTCGAAAAGGTTTGCAAGGCAGCCACATGGGCATCTCCATCGCCCTTTATCAGGCACTATCATATTGACGCTTATGCCTCAGCTGAGGCAGCATTTGGCAGGAGGGTGCTCCACAGGGTCCAGGCATCCTCTTCTTGTCATGACCAGGCCATTACCCTCCCAGAGCACAATTAGCTTGGGTATATCCCAATAATCTTGGGATTATCTCTCTACTTCCGACAGAGAAGGGGCATTGGACTTACCTGAGATGCTTCTTCTCGTCGTGTAGAGAGATAATCCGGCCCTCCCATTGTTTTTGTTTGTTGGTTTTCCTGGTCCTTCAGCATATATAGTGTTTTTTTGTTATGTTCAAGTTGCACTTGTGTATGGACAATAAAGTTGTACTACTTTTGAACTTGCCATTGTGATAGATTGATTCTTTCGCAGAAACTGGACTGGGGAGGAGCCTGGCCCCTTTTATAGCTTTAGTTCTCAGTCAGTAGATCTAGGAAATGACAAGACTAGTCCAATAATCTTGGGATTATCTCTCTACACGACGAGAAGGAGCGTCTCAGGTAAGTCCAACGCCCCTTCTCTCTCTCTCTCTC
>JAEANM010001991.1:3770-25788 GCA_017656035.1 Myanophis thanlyinensis
AGAGAGAGAGAGAGAGAGAGAGAGAAATGCATGGTGTTGGCATTTGTTCTATAGAAACAGGTAACTGTTAGGTTCAGCAGGAGATATTGGTGAGAATCACCAATTAACAGTCAAAACCCAGGACTGTAAGAAAATGGAGCTCATCTTAGGCTAAACTGTATTATCCTTAAAACTATTATTATTTCATCTGTCTGGTAGAGGCACTAATTAGAATCCACAAGATTTTGCTGATGTATTAGAAGCAGCCTGGGATATATTAAGAGACCCCTGATCGAGAGATGTCAAATCCAGGCAAGCAGCATCGCATCAACCCAGAAGTCTTTTAGCACATGCAGCATGTGTTTTCTCTCTGATCCACATTCAGAATCAAGAAACAAACTTACCTCCACCTCCACACACTGCGGGATGAAAATATTTTTGTACTGTGTGTCTTCTGGATTTTGCAACACGGCTATTGCTTGTCACGTTCTATTGGTTCTGAATTTATGCTTGCATCCATGGTTGCCACTCTCCCAAGTCCTCTTGCCCTACTTGAGATAGTTGAAATCAGCAAGCCAGAAACTCCTGGTCACCCACCTGCTCCTCTATCAGTCCAGTTCTGTCTTCTATTAGCAACAGATACAGAATATTTATAAAGCCCAAATTGTCCCAACCCAAGGGGTGCAGCCTTAACCATTCTCTGCTTGTCCTACTCCCACCCTGTGGGGAATGTGCTGTATCAACACTCGTGTGGGGGTGGGGGAGTGAAGACCAAGAGTAATTGCATGATGATAGAGTAGACTCAGACTATTGGGATACAATGCAGTTCCGGACTGTCCTCCACATATTTTCTTGTGGGAGGGGTGAAACAACCTGCTCACCAATCAGTTTCCAATACTCTAGCAGCATTCTTCCTGATTATGATTCAATGTGTAGTGCAAGAGCAGTGTTGGACTCAGATGGAGAGCCAGGTTCAAATTCCCCACTGGATCAGGAAGTTCACTCGGTGACACTGGGTCACCTATCAATTCACACTTGAGTATCTGACAAGCTTGCTTAGAGGATAAAACTAACCAGACAGAGGCATGAGAAGAGGTGATATTCACGATTGGTTCCTAATGCGCTGTTCTCCCACCTGGATGTCTAAAGCTGCAAGTGACTATATAGATGAAGCCCTTTCCTCTGGTTTTGGGGTATATTCCCCAAGAGACTGCAGAGATATATAGGTCCCAGCCAATGCAAAAATGTTATACTCTACCCATTGATCAGAGATCTTTCAAGACCTTTAGCTCAATAACTTTCCCATTAACTCAAAAGTTAGAAATTCTGGGCAAAGGAACCATCTGAGGATGGGCTAGAAGAGAAACAAAGCAAGATTCCATGATCTCAAGTAGCAGAGAAATGAACAGAACAGATGCAACGTATCTAGCAATCTTGGCCTCATCCTAACAGGATGGTAGCTCATTTGAGAGTTCATTCCTTTTTCAAAACCAGCAGTTAAGAGCAGTCACCAGCTTTTTTACCCAGTTGTTACCTGCCACATAAGCATAATCTCCAAACAACCTCCAATAAGCCACAAGTAATTTCAAAAGAGCTTTGCTGGTAGCCTTCTTCACCCTGACATGTCATCTCCATTCTCTGTATTGGCTTATCCAGTAGCAAGCCACTCCATTCCCAAGGGCCTGTCTTGCTCATCTTCCATCTCCTCTTACTGGGAGATGGCATTCCCACCCACGGCTCCAGCTAAGTGCCTGAGGATTTCTGCCTTTTAAAAAAAATCACTGGCAGAACAAATAGGCATCTAGTAACTGGGCAGGGATGCTGGCTGTGCACATTCCTGGTCATAGCGATGCTGGGGAGGAGAGAGGAGGGAGTGGGACACAGATTTCAATTAAGGCCTTTGGAAGTCAATGCTAGAAGGGGAGGGGGAAATAGTCATTTAGCTAGACTGGGGCTCGAAAGGAACATAGAAAAAATTTGCAGCTTAGAAGGCTGTTGTGGCCTATAAGAATCCTTTTCCAAATGAAGGAGAAAACCCTTGAATCACTGGCCTTTGAAGTCATAGGCCGAGCCGATATAAGCAATAGTCAGAAATTTCACTTCATTTTGGAGCACACAACATATAACAGAAATGGCATTTCAGAGACATTAGCACATAGGTTTCCAATCTAGTAAGTTCATTTTTAATTTTGAAAATATATTCCAAAGGATTGCAGAGTGGTAGAGAGAACTGCATGTATAAAGTGTGTGTGTGTACAGCGTTTCCCCAAAAATAAGACCAGGTCTTATTTTCTTTTGGGCTCCGAAATAAGTAGTAGGGCATATTTTCGGGTGTCTTATTTTTTTCCCCCATGTATAGGAGGCCCACTTCTGCTTGCTCATGGTGAGGGCAGGAGGTTGTGTGGTGCCGCCAAAAAGCAGGAGGGTGGGGCTTCCCCACACATACCACTGGCTTACCACATCCAGGCCACCAACACCTTGACACCTGTTTCGCCTCATGGCCACAGCAATGGCATATTGCTCCATTATAGCCACAAGCAAGTAGAAGTGGGCAAGCAGCCATATGGGCTCCTGCTATACAATTGCCAGTGCTACCACTGCGAGGCAGTTGTCCGGACATGGGTGGCCTGGCTGTGGGGGCCGAGGTTAAACCAGTGCGGGGCATGTGGGGAAGCTCCACTACCTCCCTCACACCTTGTGTCAGCAGCACTGTGATCAATTAGATGGAATGGGTGGCCAGCTGGCTGCGCAACTGCTTAAGTAGGGCTTATTTGGGGGTAGGCCTTATATTAGGCACACACATTAAAAATGGTAGGACTTTTTGGGATAGGTCTTGTTTTTGAGGAAACGTGTGTGTGTTGTGCATATGGTTCAAAAATGCAAATGTAATGTGAAAGAGTAATCATAAAAGCTATCTGAAGAAATTTGTCATTAGACTTGATGTGCTCTTCAGCTGATTAACTAAACACTTGAGAAATACTGATGTCAAAGATGCAAAAAAAATCAAATTCTTGAATATAGACATAAAGATATGATGATGTTATACGCATAGCTGCACAGGTACAATATACTCTTAATTATATAAGTATCTGGAGCAGCAAATATGTAAGAAAGGGAGACACATCCAATTTCAACATCTCAAAATTAAAATTTGGGGAAGTGTAATTATGGAGAAAATATACTAACCCAGACCAAATGATGTTTTAAAATAACTTTCATGAATTAAGGCAATATGGAGGCTAACTTGGGTCTCTGAGGTCAGAATAATTTCCTCTCCATTCTATACTGCTTGCCAAGATCCATTCATTATTCAGGAAATGCAGGTTAAAATTTCAGACTGATCTTTTATTAAGTACAGACTCTCAAAAATGTAGTAAATAATAAAAGGAAGGCTTTTCAGGGTTAAGGTTAACTCCTGTCCATGGACTTGAAATAATTACCAAACGTATTTTCAAGATCCCATTAAAGTGACACAAAGAACTCTTGAAAGCTTTCTCCTTGAAAAGTGAAAGTATGGACAGAGGAATGGAGATAGGGAATACAACTTTACAAAAATATATATTGTACAATTTACCTGGAGAGGAAAGCAATATAGGAATGTGCAAGAGATAGCATTCTTGGCAAGGCAATATCTTTACAATAGGGAAAGACATACTTTAGTAAAGAACAGGCCCTAGTTTTAAAAAAAAAAAAGTGTTGCAAACAAGATCAAAATGTTTCCAGACAGGATCATTCCCGGCTCTTCCAGGATCATTCCTTTCACAGGAAAGTATTAAGAGAAGACAAATGAGGCCCCTCCCTGCACAGATCAGCAAATTCAAATATTGCAGGAAGCCAAACAGTATCATATCATCCTGGCCCCCAAAGGGATCTTTAGCTCCAATGATGACATTGGTTCCACTTGCAACATTTAAAACAAAGTTTGACTCTGCTACAAGGATGGGCAGTATGGGAGCTGGGCAGCAGAAAGATGCCTATCAGGGAGTCTCAGAAAGGGAGCAAGTCATTGATGGAGATTGCAGGCGATAGTTGGACAGGGTTTCTCACTCATTTACATACATGACATGCAAAGGATGTGCAAACCGATAAATGGAAGAACTGTCAGGTACTGCACTTCTGCTTTAACTTAAAACTCAGAATAAGATTTCCCCAAATAATCTATATTCTGGATTTTTACAGTTCTGAGTTTGTGTCCACACATGGTTGTCACACTCCCCCAGGAAATCTGACACATGGCTCCTCCCATCCCAAAATGGCCACTGTTATCTAACCGAGGCTACCTTCTGAGTACAAAATCAGTGTTTCTAAATCAAAGGAACGGCGGGCCCTGAAGATTCAGGAAACCAAGATTTGACGAGGGAGGGGCCATGAGAACCGTGAAGATTAGCTTGTAAATGGATCACGTGGGCTCCTTTATGCTGCAGCTGTTTGGCCAAAAGAGTGAATAAAAGAAGGAGGACAGCTGTGTCACATTTCAGGCCCAATGGGTTGATTCAGTCTTCTTGCAATGAGGGCTTCTGGCCCCCTGGCAGCATTAGCGCTTGCAGAATATCAGAGAGGGAGATGATGCCCTTCACCACGTTGTTTTCATCTACCACAACCAGCCGATGAACCTGTTGGTTACAGAAAGTTTTTGTGAGGGCCTATTTTAAACAATGAAGAATATAGCGGCCATCTGAGGATGACAGCCTGATACAATTGTCTAGATCAGTGTTTCTCAACCTTGGTGACT
This sequence comes from Myanophis thanlyinensis, assembly GCA_017656035.1. Lineage (NCBI taxonomy): Eukaryota > Metazoa > Chordata > Lepidosauria > Squamata > Homalopsidae > Myanophis > Myanophis thanlyinensis. The sequence continues at coordinate 8,482 of JAEANM010001991.1, forward strand.
TTAAGATGTTTGGACTTCAACTCCCAGAATTATTTCACAGGGAAGTATTAAGAGAAGACAAATGAGGCCTGCTGGCTGGGGAATTCTGGGAGTTGAAGTCCAAACATCTTAAAGTCGCCAAGGTTGAGAAACACTGCTGTAGATGAAAAGGAAACCTGGCACCAGAATAATCTCTCACCCATTTTTTCCCAATATTTCTTTCTCGGGTGATTCAAAAGCTCCCCAAGTTTTCTGTGGAAATGAAGAGTCCCCTCCCTCAGTTAGTATGACTATGGTATTATGCAGTCACATAAGAACCAAATACAAACTTACTGGACTACTTCAGAGTTTTAATCTCAATTAGAAGCAGTAAAGCAATGTAGAGACTAACCTTTATAATAGCTGAAAGTACTGCATTTTATCAGCACCTCTGGCTCCATCTTCCTACAAGAACATCCCTTTCCTTTGTCGAATTTAGCCAAATGACAGAAGGGGGGGAACTGGACTTACCTCGGCCTCTACTAGTCTGTTGATTATTGTCTCCAAAGTCTCATGTTTATAACATTTGAGTACACCCTCAAAGTACTGTGAGCGATGCTGCAATGCCTTGGTCACTGTCACATCCAGGTTATTGTAGGTCTTCTCTGCTGCCAGATTCTGATGATAGAGAAGATGATGAAAAGATCTGGTGGCACAGCTGGCCATCACTGACTCCAACATTTTTCTCTCTCTCCATACACCTGCTTTGATGAGCTTGAATCAATCAGGTGTGCTCAATGTCTACAAACAGAAGCTGCCTAAACCCAGTAGTTTTTATTACAAAGAATTAATACCAATTCTCAGTCACAAAAAATATTGCCATCATATGAATAACATGCAATCGATTATCAGCCAATATCTGCATTACCACATCCTAGAAGACTGGGTCATGTCCTACTGAAATTTAAGAATTTTCTCCAGGGATTGAAACACAGAGGACAAGCAATACACCAAATATCAAATGATCCAAGCTGTGTGCTACAAATTAAATGAAGTGGACACCAGTATTAAAACCCCTCTCATTTTCTTTTTGGTTCCAGACACAAGCAAATTTCGTAAGTTGGATTTATCTGGATAGGATAGAAAGCCCCGCATGGATAACCCTCATTCAGCTACCATAATTGGGAAATTGTGTGGAATGTCATATAAAAATCACGATTGTTACTGTATTTATGATTTTAATTCACCCTTCCTTTTCCTTTTCCCCACTCCCCAGAATATTCATTTCGGCACTGCAATAATTAGCAAGAAGGAAATTAGTGCTTGTAATTACATTCATTGGAGAGGGATTAAAAAAGAGTAAGCAGGCATACAATGGCAATGCATCAGCACCAACTGCTTCCTTTTGATGTGTATTCATTTTGTGCCTGCTTACTCTCTTGTAATCCCTTCCTCTCTAATCTCTCTGTTCTGTGAAGGGAGGGGAGAGGGGAAAAAGGTCAAGCATAGGAGAAATTGTCTAATTAGATTGCTTGCTTAATTGATCTCTCTGCTCTGCACAGGGGAGGTGGAGTAATAGGGCTAGGCATAGGATATGTACTAACTGACTAATAAACACATGAGTAAAGATGCTGTGAAGGTCATAAAATTGTGTCTTGGTCTCAAAATTATTTTTTTCAGCACTGTTACAATTTTGAACAGTTGTTGCACAATGTGAGCATAAGTGAGGTCTACTTATATAACTAAGGCTATCTGATCTCTTGGACTCCGTGCGATTAAACCAGGGCATTTCCACAGGGTCATCGCTTCTGTACCCAATATACCAGTTTCCGCCCAAAGACATGGATTTTTTTTTCAATATTAAATAGAATAGAATAACATTCTCAACTTGGCTTTCAAACTGGATTTAAGATAACTTAAGCTTTTGTTTGATAAGCTAAGAAGGTTTTAAAAAGAAAAGTGGCTAAGCCAAAACAGCACATTTTATTCCTATGGTGTTGTAAGCAAATTTTACCAGAAATACTCACAATAACATCAAACTTGGAGTAAATATCCACAACCCGGCCTGAAAAACAGAGAAAAGCTGAAGTTCAGTATTTTGCATAGCTTTCCAGCCTAAGATCAGGAAAAATGTACTTAAGTTCGAAGAAACTGAGAAAAACTTCCTGCTACAATACAGAGATGTAAGTGAGCTCATCACCTTGCCTCACAGAACATCACCTTGCCTCACAGAACAATGCACAGAAGAAGACCGAAACTGGGTATATTTGAAAAAGTGTCTATAGTACTATATGACTGGGGTCCCCAAACACCTCTCTCCCCGGTCCATGGACCAGAACCGGGCCATGGCATGACAGAAACCGGGTTGTACAAACAAGCGAAGCCCCATCTGCAGAATGCAGGCAACATGTAAAACCACGCCTTCTCTGGTCCGCATTGAAAAAAACTTTCTCCTTGGAACCGGTCACTGGTATCCAAAAGGTTTGGAGCCGATGCTATCCTAAATCAATGGCTTACAGAGCATCATATTTCAACCAACTTATATTCAAAAGAAAAATAATATGTAATTACTATATAGGGGTAAGAATACCCTCCTAATTTCCCATCTAGGGCAGTCAACAAGAAAATGTATTACTAATATATCAGCCTTCCCCAAAAATTTAGTTGGGAATTTTACCACCTGAAGCCCCGGATAATGGGGAACCTGTGGGACACCGCGTTACAGATTTTTATTATTTCAGAGAGAGTTCTTTAGTAGTTGTCATTTGTCTACAGCATCCTTCACTAATAAAACTAATAGCATTTGAATTCTGTTCATCTTAGATGCCTTCATCTATTCCACAATGCTGCTTCTCACCTGATTCATCTACCACAGGCAATGCAGAAACCCGATGCTGTACAAAGATGCCCAGTGCAACGTAGACAGGTGTATTGGTCTGGACCTTTGCAATGTTGTCATAAGTACCAATCTTCAACTCTTCTAGGGTTTTACTCATGAATTCTGGCTTAGGGAACTCAGCAATCTGCGGGACCACAAGATGGAGATTCTAACAGCATATTGAAGCTTTGTGGACAAAAGTAAAATGGCATCTCACAGCCACACAAAAAGCAATGGTCCACAGAAAGGGGACACAACTCTCAACAATGCATAACAGGAAAAGCCAAGCTGGCTTGCACTGAGAAGTACTCACAAACAGCTTGAGGAATTTGAGGATGCGCTTGTGTGTCAGGATGTACAGCGTGTTGCCTGACTCAGGGTCAATGACAGGTAGCCGGTGGATCTTGTTTTGAATCAAAGAAGTGACAGCATCAAACAAGCTTTACAAGAGAAGAAGGAGGAATATATCAAGACAACACTCAGATATGTACTTTATCCCCTTCTCTACAAAGGATGTCTCTAAATCTCTGGTGGGGATGGGTAGCAGACATAAAAGAGGAACTAAGAAATGCAGCTGGGATTCTTAGATCTGTCCTCAAGTCTGAGAGGAGATCAAATCTCATGCAGGTAGAGAAGGTTTGTGGGATGTGCTCTAATTTATATTCCACCATCCTCCAAGACTCAAGAAAAAACTTAAACACATAGATAGAAATCCTCTAATATCTATCTATACAGGGGGGTGTCAAACTCAAGGCCCGGGGCCGGATCCGGTCTGGGGAGTGTTTAGATCTGGTCTGTTGGGCCGCCTTGGAAACAGCAAAGCATCAGCCTGAAGTGCCTCTGCCAGAGAAAATGGAGCTCGGGTGAGCTGCGTGTGGCCCTCTCGAGCTCCATTTTCGCTGGCAGAGGGTTGCAGGAGGCAATCAGAGCCAAAATGGAGCTCAGCAGCCCGTTTTCACTGGCAGAGCAGTCGGGCCACCACAGGCGTCCCTGACACAAGTGATGTTGAGCTGGCCACACCCACCCTGGCCACGTCTCATGCCCTCCCATCCCCCAAGGTCAAACACAACCCTGATGCCGTCCCTCAATGAAATAGAGTTTGACACCCCTGATCTATACCATCAGAGGCACAGAGATCATCTGCTTTAAATTGTTTATGAGATCCCTGTCCCTTGAAGCAAAGAAGAGAACCATTAGAGGGGGGGGGCCTTTTCAGTGGTGCCACAACATGAGAGTTATTTGTTATTGTTGTTGCAGCAGCTGCCTGGGAGAAGAAAAAGTGATTAAGAAGTTTTACACCTCAGAACCAACAACAAAAATCCTTGATTGGTGCTGGACATTAAGGAGAAAGGAGAAAAAGAATGAGGAGAGTTATTTCCCCTTCTATATCAAGCAGCAAAATGTCTTGGATAGGCCTTACTCTGCCCTGAGAGTTTGCCAGTATATAGGATGTGCATGTATCTATTAATTTAACTTTTTTTTCCTTAGAAACAAATGATTTCATCTTTCAAAAGATTTAATAGCAAAGAGTGAAGCAAAGAAAAAAACATGAAGGTGTGATTGCGGATAGCTGTGGTTTCTGGTCCATGATAGGTGGAGAATAGCACTACGCTGCATTGCCATTGCATTCATTAAGTACCACAGCAGTTCTTCACATTCTTAAGAAGGGTGTATGTGGAAGGGAGAGAGGGAGCTGTGTGAGAGGAAGAAGCGGAGTAACCAACAGCTGTTGTTAAAGAGCTATTCACGCAAGCTTTTACATAACAGTAACTGAGTAGAACATTTAAAGTAGGCGTGCCGTTCCACTGTATTTCCCCAACCCTTCTATGTAAGATAGAATCTTAACTGGCAAAGGAACCCTCCAGGTCAGGGGTGTCAAACTGGCGGCCTATGGGCCAGATGTGTCATGCGTAGATCATGCCCACCCCAGCTCCATGAAAAAAAATGTCATGAAACGTCACATGATGGCAATGTGACACCGCGAGTTTGACACCCGTGCTGCAGATCTTTGAGAGACAACATTCTCAACCTGACTTGTATTCTCTATTAATTGCAGAGCTCTGAATGTACAATCCTCAGTGCATGTGTATAAGATAGTAACAAACACCACTCTTTTATAAACTGAAATTCTGGTCTGATTTGTTTAGAGGAGTCAAAAGAGATAATACAGGTAGTCTTTGACTTACAACCACAATTGAGCCCAAAATTTCTGTCGCTAAGTGAGATATTTGTTAAGTGAGTTTTGCCCCATTTTACGACCTTTCTTGCCACAACTGCTAAGTGAATTCTAGCAGAGGATTAAGTTAGTAACCCGGTTGTTAAATGAAGCTAGCTTCCCTGTTGACTTCGCTTGTCAGAATGTCGCAAAATGGGATCGTACGACCCCAGGATATAGTAAGTGTGAACCAAGCATCTGAATTCTGATCACATGATCATGGGGATGCTACATGGGGTAGTGTGAAAAATGGCCGTGCCACTTTTTTCAGTACCGTTGTAACTTTGAACTGTTGTAAATTGAAGATTACCTGAAGTCACAACTTGGCACAAAATGCCCAAAATACAAGAGGCAGGACCAGATGAAGGACAACTGAGGATGTCCCTTAGCCTTCCCATTGCCTAACTGACAAAATATTAAGAGCTGAAAATTTAAATCGAGTGTGACAGTATTAAGGGCATGATAGCTAGAGGGAAAACTCTGTGGTTTCCCCCTTCCCTCTGGGGCCTAGTGACGTGCCTACTTTCCTTAATAGTTAATCCAGGGCTGACAGGAAATAATCCATAGACCAGGAGTGACTGAAAGACTGACTAAACCAGTAACGCTTCCAGAAATCAAGAAGCACGCCAGATGGGAAGATGGTAGGAAGCGTTTTAGTGGCACTTCAAAAAATGCTGAAGCAGATTAGCAGACAATCACTTGTGGACGGAGTCTCCTACCTGGCATTGGGTGAAATGCAGACCAATGGCTTGAAGGAGTCTTGCAGATAGACTTCTGCAAGAGAAAGGAAAGATCATTCAGCTGTGTCCCTTTAAGGAGAGAAAAGAGAAAATATACACCCTGGATGGCCTGCTGGTGCCCCTGCTGGGGACAGCCCAAAGGCTCAGATCTGGTGTACAATCAGATGCGTAGGAAGGAAAAGAAGGGCCTCCAATATCTGGAAACACCCAGGACATTTTTCCAATGTTCTTCACCAGAAATGCCCCATATATCCTCTTTGCCCCATCATAGTAACCGTTCTGCCATTACCTCGCCATGTTTCAATCTTGTGCTCCTCCAGCTCATAAATTTGCACCTGGACATACAAGAAACAGTGTTAGGGCTAAGTGCAATGAATAACCTCCACCTACGCTGGCCAGTGTGGTCTAGCGTGCCGAGGATGGAACTGAATCCTCCAGATGTTGTACAGTAGATGCCAACATGGCAGGATCAGGGACACGTTCCAATCGAGTAGGGCTTTGGCTTTGGCTCCAAAGAATGACCAAGCAGCCCCTCTTCAACAATTATTACAAGACAAGCCATAACCTTCTCCAAGTTCTTTTCCAATCCAGGTTTATTGCCCCCAGTTACCACACCTGTCACGTAACTACAGCATTTTGGCCACAATGATCTGCATCTCAGACTGTGGCAGGTTGAGAAAGATGAGTGCTCATTGCTATTGTACCTCAGTATTCCATATACAGGTAGGCCTCAACTTACGACCACAACTGAGTCCAAAATTCATGTGGCTCAGTGAGAAATGCGCTAAGTGAGTTTTGCTCTGCTTTACGACTTTCCTTGACACATTTGTGAAGTGAATCGCTGCTATTCTTAAATCAGGAACGCGGTTGTTGAGTGAATTTGGCTTCCTCACTGACTTTGCTTGTCGGAAGGCCGGAAAAGGTAAATTGTATAACCCCGGGATACTGTGCAACCATCATAAATGTGAACCAGTTATCAGGCATCCGAATGTAAATCATGTGATCATCTAGGGATGCTGCAACAGTCGTAAGTATGAAAAATGGTTATAAGACACTTTATTTTAATGCCGTTGTAAGTTCAAATGATCACTAAATGAACTGTTGTAAGTTGAGGATTACCTGTATTTTCCCCCCTTATTTGTTCTCCTTGTTTCCTACCATGGAAACCCTTGTCACAGCTGGATAAAACCCCATTAAGAAACTACCAAAATAAAATTCACTCTTTACATTAGATATTTCACTCATATATATTAATTTTTTTCCTTAACAACTGAAAATTAGAAATAAACTCTTGCAATACTCGACTGGGCAAAATTTCATAGTTGTGTTAAGGAGCTTGTTCAACAAAGAGTCCTTTAATGAAGTCAGAAGTCCAAAGGCACTTACCAGGGCAGATTTATAGTAGCGATGAAGGATGTTAATGAAGTCTGTGATTGTCAGCATTCCTATGAGGGGATAAAAAGGCGGGTGAAGAGGTCACACCAGGCATTGGGATGAAGAAGTCAGGGTAAGATGATAAGAAGATGAAGCAAGGAGGCCCTTACCCACAAAGCTTTGCTTTTTGCTGTCCCAGAGTGGAGCCGCCCGCACACCATTGGTCACCAATGCAAAGAAGGCTTTCTTCACCTAGAAGGCCACACAAATATGAGGCTGTGACACTTCCTGAGGAAAAAGTTACAGTAGCTTCCCAAATTCAGCGTCCTTCCAAAGTCTTGGGTTTCATTGCCAAAATTACTCAACCTAAATCTAGGCAGTTGTGAGGATCGTGGAAGTCATAATCTATCAGTCTAGACCAGGGGTCTCCAACCTTGGCAATTTGAAGACTTGTGGACTTCAACTCCCAGAATTCCTCAGCCAGCAAAGGAATTCTGGGAATTGAAGTCCACAAGTCTCCAAGTTGACAAGGTTGGAGACCCCTGGTCTAGAAGGCATGGAATGGGGAAATTGTGAATCAGAAGAAAGATTAAGAACAAGAATCACACGTTTTTCAAGAATTTCAGAGGGGTACTTTTGTCAATGCTTTTGTGTTTACTTTGTCAGCTATGAAAAGATTAAGCAAAACAGACTGCACTGCTGCTGTGAAAAGCATCTTATTTTGTATTTGTTTGGCTACTAGCTAAATCCCTCGCTAAAGGGATTACAGAGGAGTCTGCTGGTCTGGTCAGCTCCTGAGATTATCCTGCTCAGCAGCAGACCAGCATTTTAAATCTATAAAATAGAGAGTAAATGGTTTAATCTATATCTCATTTAGATACTAAGTGTGTTTGTATGTTTATTTAAATAAAACGCACAAACATGCTTAGTATCTAAATGAGACATATTTTCTGAATCGAGTTCGTACTTAGCCATGGTTGAAGTCAAACATAGCTTATGCCTTAATTATAATATGACTGAATTCACACTTTGTGCTAGAATGTAATCTGGTTTAGTGGGTTTTGATTTATGAACGTAACTGGTTGTGACTGAGTTAATAAAATATGGTTTAATAAAACATGTAACATAATTTGCAAACCAGATCAGTAGCTCTATTCTGCCTAAAACTAGATCCAAACCTTTATATATCTATTTCAAAATTTAAAATTGCATGCTAAATTTTATCAGGCTTATCACCTTTTAAAAAACAAAATTTAGCCATTTTTGACCCAATATATAATTTTGATAACTGATTAATTATATCCACCACTTTGCTCTCACGATGCCAGAGATTCTATGACCCTGGAGCATGTACACAACATACAAATCCTCACAAAATTTCCAATTCATTTTTATAGTTTTCTACCTACTCACAAATGCAGAGAATCTCCCTCTACCTGTTGGTAGCCCCATTTTATTTTTCTTCAGTTAAAGGAAATGAAGGTTTACCAGGAATCCCAATTCCCCCAGAAAGCTGCTGCTACTGCTATTGCTCTGCCCATCAAACCAGGTTGCTACCCACCTGCAAAGATGTATCAAATACAACAAGCTTGGAACTTGTTGGAATGAGGTCATAACAGCGATGTGACTTCATGAAGCATGTGTAGATGCCATTGTTGGAATCACCATCTGTTTGAGGAAGACAAAGGGAACTGCAAAATATCCTTTAATGAAACAATATCAGAGCACAAAAATTCACACTCCTAAGCAGCTTAAATATATCAGAAAACCAATTATGGTGGTGGTGAACCTTTTACTTATCGAGTGCCAAAAAGTATGTGTTTTATGCATGCCATCTGTACTTGCGTGAGTATGGTGGTCTCTCATGGATGTAAGACACGCAAACATGGTATCCTGGGATGAGAATGTGGAGTTGCAATCCCAACACGTGAGGCTCCTCCACATGCACTCCATGTGCAACCGCACCATCTGTGCATACATGCAGCTTTTGCACATGCAGCGCACACACACTGAGCACAGGGATTCACGCACACATGAGCAATCGCCTGTGTATGTGCAGGAGCTCCAAAAACCAGCTGAGTTTCCTGCTGCAATCGCGCACATGCTCAGCGGAAGCCCGAAGACCAGCTAGGTCTCTGCAATCGTGCATGCGTGCATGCACAATCACATGTGCATGCTCAGCTGGAGGTAGGATGGCCGACAGCATGTGTGCCAGCAAGGTGGCTCTGCATGCCACCTGTGCCATAGGTTCGCCATCACAGTTATATACATTCAATATGCTTTTCTTTTAAAAAAATCCAATCTATTAACATCAAGCATATCTCAGCACTTTGCACAACCCACTGTTATTTGTTCAATGAAAACTAATATCTTTAAGAAAGAAAAAACAGAATTGATGTTGCATTCCAAGTGTTGCAATTTCAGTTCTCCCCTCCTCTAATTTTCAACAGAAATTTCCCCTTCAATTTCCAAGATTGCCTTCAAGGCCATAAGGAAGAAACTAGTTTGCAAAGTTTGAAGACAAGAGTCTTCAGATACCCAGGCCATCCTGTCTGCCTCTGGAAATTGATGGACAAGCTTAAGGCATTAGGATAGGAAAAACTTTATTTCTGTTGCAACAGAAAGTGGATCTCCAAGCTCAGAATCCACCAATTTACTTGACAAATTTCTAGAAGAAAGTAACCCTGATACTTGTTTTAAATTTTTGTTTAAATTACTGCTTTTATTTATTTCTGTAATCTTGTAGTTGTTAAGGAGTCGATGGAATTAAATGTTTGCAATAAATTACACCCAGGGATCCAAACTATGCAAAATCAGTCTTTGTGCCTCACTCACCTTCTGATAAGGGCAGTTTTTTCTCCAACCCACCCTCAGGAACTGCACCCTAAAAAAAAATAGAGAAAGTTAGAAATCGAGGAGATGCACTGTCTCAGGATATAATTCCAGTAACACTGAATGCTGATTGTTCTTTGAAATGTAATATATAATAATTAGGAACACCAAATAGTTAAGAAATCTTACTAGCAAACATTTCTTGATTCATTAATTGATTAAATCTGAATGTATTTGCATATAATGAGCTTTGGAAATAACACAATTTATTTTGATAGAGGTTTTAGTATATTAAAAGAGAATTGCTTCCTAAGGTAGAGGGGGTGAACTGCCTGGTCAAAGCTGAATTTGCATCAACCTATTTTTCTAAGGATTAAAAAAAAAAGATCCTGTTTTGCTGAAAAAAGAGCATCTTTCAACTGTTATAAAATGAACTATTACCTTGGTTAGCTAGTACAATCTAACATATCCAATCTACACAATGTAATTCTCATTCAAAATATCTAGAATGTCATTCTTTCTTACATATTAACCCACCTGGAGACATGGCAACAGAAAAATAAACTGAGCGGATGAAGAAGAAAAAGGTGCTATGTAGTTGGGCTACTCATAAAACTATAAATCTTATCTCTCCACTATCATTCAATCTTATCTATTCACAGGAATACCATGATAAAATACAAAACAAAGATATGTTTACTTTCTTGTAAACACTGATGAGTCTTCTACTAGAAGGTCATTCCCAACAGTGGAGAGATAGAACTGTGTTCTCTTATTTCCTGTCTCCCAGGAAAATGTTACTGTCTTCACACAACTGATGTATCTGTGCTATTTCCGGAGAACGACAAGGTCCAGCTGTAAATATTTTCCAAGCTATAAAGTTGCCGGCATAGCAAATATTTACTGCATCTCAGTTCAGTAGATTTCAGCTATAATAGACTAAATCTGTGTTGTGAAAAATTCAGAAGTACAAGGCACACTACTGAGCAGAACCATATTTATTGCAACAACTGTTGGGTGTCTGCTTTACAAGAAAGAGGGATTCCCCAAACAATGAGAATGCAAAGATGTTTATAGAAGCTGAAGTCTTAAAAGGCAGGAAATTCTAGTGATCTGATTTGCTGACTACTTTGGGTAAGCTAGGCAGGTCCTCCTTATGACCTTAGGTCCGTGATGGCAAACCTATGGCACACTCACCAGCAGCTGCCCAACTCACAGACTGAGTATGTATGCATGACTCCTGCACAATTGTGCATGTCTCCAATTCTGCGTTAAAATTCCATACCTGAGTCACATGTAACTGTGCATGTGCTAAAATGCCCCACTCAAGTTACGCGTGACTGCACCTGCGCACAACATCGGGGCACCGACCTCGGCTTGTGTTCATTTTAAAAAGTTTTCCTGCCTTCTACTGCGCTTTGGTGGACCCAGCCATTTTCCCGAGAGTAATCCTACTTAGACTATGTATGAGAGGAGTACAACAGTAGTGAGATGTGCTGTAGGTCAGACAGAGGAGTTCAAGGTGGAGGTGGAGCTACATCAAGGATCGGCTCTGAGTCCCTTCTTGTTTGTTATGGTGATGGACAGGTTGACAGATGAGGTCAGACAGGAATCCCCATGGATGACATGGATGTTTGCAGATGACATTGTGATCTGTAGTGAGAGCAGAGAGCAGGTGGAATAACACCTGGAAAGGTGGAGGTATGCTCTGGAAAGAAGAGGAATGAAAGTCAGTCATAGTAAGACAGAATACATTTGTATGAAAGAGAAAGAGGGAAGTGGAACAGTGAGGTTACAGGGGGCTGAGGTCAAGAAGGTGCAGGAGTTTAAGTATTTGGGGTCAACAGTCCAGTGTGACGGGGAATGTGGAAAAAAGGTGAAGAGGCAAGTGCAGGCGGGTTGGTATGGGTGGAGAAAGGTGTCAGGAATGTTGTGTGACAGAAGAGTATTAGCAAGAATGAAAGGAAAGGTGTACAAGACAATAGTGAGACCAGCTATGCTGTATGGGTTAGAGATTATAGCAGTGAGGAAAAGACAAGAGGCAGAGATGAGGATGTTGAGGTTCTCTTTAAGGGTGATCAGGATGGACAGAATTAGGAATGAGCACATCAGAGGGACAGCTCAGGCCGGCTGTTTTGGGGACAAGGACAGAGAGGCCAGATTGAGATGATTTGGACATGTGCAGAGGAGGGATAGTGGTTATATTGATAGAAGGAGATGGCACTGCCAGGCAAGAGGTCAAGAGGAAGGCCAAAGAGGAGATATATGGAGATGCTAAAAGAGGACATGAAGTTAATTAGGGCGAGAGTAGAGGATGCCGAGGATAGAGTTAGGTAGAAACAGATGATTCGCTGTGGCGAAGTGTGCTGGGCAGAATGGTTATGTAGAGCAGAAGGAGAAAAGGTTGATCTAAGTAGTTAAATCAAAAACTGGATTGTGGAATCCAAACACAACTCAAATTGTTGTAGGCTAGGGTGGGCAAGGGCCACACATTTTTGCATAGCAGAGCTGTAAAATCGGTGTTTACCTACAACATCACATGTAAAAAAAAAGAAACAAGGAAGTTTTCCAGGTAATAACAAGATAAATTATCATGTATTTTGTAAACAGATATCTATAAACTGATCTCATTTCAGGACTTAAAACTGAAAAATCCAAGGATCTTGGAGCTCAACATCCCTATGTGTGCTATCTTTTCCTTTCAATTTTATATGATTGTAGATCTGAAAAAAGTGGAGTCTGCAATTGTGGGAAAAACACTAGTAGAAAAAAAATAAGCAAGTACCTTTTAATTCTAACACAAATAATTTGAGCTTCCCTCAATCTGGGACCCACCAGGTATGTTAGAACTGCTGCTCTATTACATTTCCAACATATAGTGGGGAATGCTGGATTAGCCCCAAACCTTATTAACCAGCATGCAATTTCACACAGTGTCTGAAATATAAAGACAAGCCCTCTTTTCCAAATTCCAATATTTTTATTGAATTTCAGCTAGTCTACTAGAAACTGCTACCTTTTAGACATGATGAACTTGAAGTCATAAACTGAATGTATACATGCTGGTAGTACCACACTATGATGTCGTTTATTACTTTTGGTTTAACATAGGGACAATCAAACTGCACATCATGATCCCCTGGGAAGCCCACTAAACTAGAGGATGATAATGTCTGTTATTACCTCAACTTCTCCAACTATTTGTGCTAGATTGGTATTGCCTATTGATATAAACAAGTTTTCATTTATACTTGTATACAAAGGCTGGTTTTTGTATGTCTTTTAATTTCAACAAGAGATTCCTTAGGTTGTCCTTGCTTCTAATAATCATGGTATCATCAGGATATCTGAGGTTAACGATTCTTCAAGCAATTTTAACATCAATGTCTAATTTTTCTCATATTCTCTACATGTAAGATAAATAAGCGAACAGCCTAAAACCTAATCTCACTGCTTTCTCAGTGTTGAAACATTTGGTTGCTCCGTATTCCATTCTAACTGCTGCTTCATGGTCATCATACAAATTGCCTAGTACTTTCATGTTTTTAAGGATTATCACAATATATTGTGGTGTATACATTCAAAAACCTTTGCATAATCAATTAAGCAGAAACAGACATCCTTTTGAAACTTCCTTGCCCTTTCTATTATCAGTTGAGGAAGTTGCAATGTATGGCTGTGAAACCATAAGGAAGGCTGAGCGCCAAAGAATTGAGGCCTTTAAACTATGGTGCTGGAGAAGACTCCTGCGAGTGTCTTGGACTGCAAGGCGATCAAACCAGTCAGTCCTAGAGGAGATCAATCCTGACTGCTCTTCAGAAGGCCAGATCCTGAAGATGAAACTCAAATACTTTGGCCACCTAATGAGAAGAAAGAACTCAATGGAGAAGAGCCTAATGCTGGGAACGATTAAGAGCAAAAGAAAGGGACAGCTGAGAATGAGGTGGCTGGATGGAGTCACTGAAGCAGTCGGGCGTGAGCTTAAATGGACTCCAGAGGATAGTAGAGGACAGGAAGGCCTGGAGGAATGTTGTCGCAACTAACAACAAATTAGAAATAGGATCTTCTTATGCCTCTCTGCCTCTTCTGAATCCAGGGGATAATCTGGTAATTTTCATCCGTGGAATGTTAAAATTTGGTTTGCAAATTATTTAGGAGCATGCAAGAGAAGTGCAATGTTCAGTAGTATGAACATTTTTTGACATTAGAAATTAGTATAAAGCAATTTTTCCCAGTCCTTTGCATTTTCTATAAGAGCTTTAAAAAAAACCACATGCAGCACCTTGTAACATTTTAAACAATTCTTCTGGTATTTCATTAACAGGTTAGTAGTTTGCACATGCAGTGTTGTACTTAAAAAACATTTCCTAGAGCTCTAAATGTCTGGCTATAGTTTTATAACATTATGATCTTTCCATACAATTCTTTTATATAATGGCACCATCTCCTCCAGTATCAACCTCTCCCATTAATAATTGCAATGCTGTATTGTTTGTCGGTCTACTATTAACAGCACATATTCATAAACTTTCATTATAGAAACACAGATGGCAAGTCTCAAAAACAAAACCCTGATTTTATCAATCTGCAGTTTATCCTTTCGATTAAAAATAAGGTTTTAAATTTGTTTGGGTTTTTTTTTTATTTACAATGACTAGTTTTATTTTATAAGACTAAGTCCTAGTAAAATTTGCTTGATGCTTAAAATTTACTTAAAGTGGATAAGATACTTTTGTTTAAAGAGATTGCAATGTATCTTTACAGATGAGAAAGCATGGGTCTCCTGATGTGATCAAGAATTGCTCTTTTTTTAAGGTGGGACAAATTATATATGCCATTAGCATGGCAAGACAATGTCAAATAAAATAAGTTGATCTGCTCAGAAAGAACAGAGGAAAACATACAAGTTTAGCTTAAGTTATAAATTTGTCCCATCTCTGACAGTTTTAAGCAAGCCCCTCTTGCTTACAGTTCTTGATACCATGGGACAACTTTGACTTACAGTACTATATTTTCTAATAATTATATATAATTTAGGAAATTCCCCTTAGGAAAGGGGTTTTTATCACTTAAGATCATGGCTATAAAATCAGAAATGCATAAGCCGGTCTATATGGATTTTTCTTTTATGCAATATGGCTTTTGCAGATCTCATACAGCTATACATATGTATAAGTCATGCTGCAGCCTGTTCAAAATATGATTTGCCCAAAGAAAGCCAAAACTCAAACCATTGCAAAACTCCAGCCAAGAACTGACAACCAATGCAAGGCAAAATCTTATGGCATTCATCGCTTTTCCAAAATAAGGGGTCTGTCATTCAAATACTTTATCCTTCCTTTTCATCAAGGAGCTCCACACGAAATCACACACCCCCGCGCGCGCCCAATAAATACAAGGTTTGGCTGTTGAGACACTAATCTACAGTAATCTCAAATCACTCAAATGAGCTGCCAGGATTAGAATCAAACCTAAATTTTAGCCCACCATCTTAAGTGACATAAAATACTATACCATCTTTATAAACATACATATAAACATGTATCATCCTCCACTTCAGAAGGAGCTGTGAAAAGCGGGCCCCCATTCAAATGCAATCAACGCTCACAGAAAAATCTGGGCTAATTTGCTAGCTCTATCCAACGCTGTAGCGTACAAAAGCCATATATTTGCAAAGTGAATATAAATATTGCAAAGCAATATACATGCAAAGATTATAATACCTATCTGGACCCAACCCCCCCAATAATATCCATAAAACGTATACTATATTTGGGGATGCCGCCTGTTCTCATTGAGAAAGAAGAGACTCACGAAAGAAATACTATACTACAAGGAGCAACTAAAACTCTTCCCCCAGGCTCCACCACCCACTTTCACTTACCGCCTCCATTACCGAATCGCTGCCTCCCCGCGCCGAACTCAGAAGAAAAGGAGTCGGCTTCACTCCCCCCCCACCCTCCCAGTTGCCGTCCCAGCATGAAGCTGAACTTCCGTCTTGAAGCCCAACTGCCCTCACTTCCGCCAGTAAACACGATCACGTAAGCGGAAGTGGACCCAAGGAAAAAGAAGGACTGTTTTAAAAAGCGCTTTGGTGTAGAGACGCGGGAAGGTGGCCTTTCCGTTCCCTGTGTAGTGTCGCTTCCTCCAGGGGCTGACAGCTTCTGCCTATTGAAATTGCATTAAGAACAAGGGGACGCCCCACAAGCGCGTCAACGCAGCTTCTTGTCCAGCTCGTTTGAAAAGAAACGGAACTTGGTTTCGTTTCGTTTTTTTTAAATTCGATATTGGCATCGAAAAGGTTGCTCCTTTTTAGAGCTGTCCTATTAAAAAAAGATTCACTAACGAAGAAGGGTCTTGATAGCAAGGAGCACAGGAGTGCAGCTTACATCGTTGCTCCACATTTCCTTATGCTTACTGACTTATTACTCCTGACTAATAGTTGTATGTTTGGGAGAGACAGAATTCATAAAAAAAGCAAAAAAGGTGTGCCAAAAAAGCTGTCAGGAAAGCTTCCATGTTCAGATAGTGGAACTATTTATAACTCTCAGTATAAGTAAGGAACGTTTTATAAGTCTTGATGTAGTAAAATGACAGGCAGATGGTTTGGTGCCCTGCGTGTTTAGCTCCAGCCATCATCTACAGCAGTGTTTCTGAACCTTGGCGACTTTAAAATGTTTAGACTTCAACTCCCAGAATTCCCCAGCCAGCAAAGCTGGGAATTCTGGGAATTGAAATCCAAACATCTTGAAGTCGCCAAGGTTCAGAAACACTGATCTACAGGTTCCCAAAGTGGGCGGGATGACTTAAGGGGGCGATAAGAGGTAAGGGGGCGGCAGAGGGGTTGATAAGAGGCAAGCGGGGGTGGCAGAGGAGCGCTGGAGGTGGTCCTTTCTGGGGCTCTGCCGCCAGTCGGCAGAGCATTTCCGGTTTCTGCCGGACTCGCCCTATCACCTCCTGCGCCTGCGCCTGCGCCTGCGCCAGGAGTGGGGGAAAAAAAAGAGAGAGAGAGAGAGAAAAGAAAGAAGAGGCACAGAAGAGGCACCGATCCAGGAGCGCCGCTAGCACGGTGCGTGAGCCCCAGTCAGTCAATCTCCTGGGTTTTCCTGCAGGACGCTTGGAAAGTACTTCGGCGACCGGCCTGCCGCTAAAAGCAAACGAGGTGAAGCGCGAGATCTGGTTGAAAGTGAGTGAGTGTACGTGTGTAAAATGGCCAGTTTCATCTAAAGGAGTTTTTGTTTCAGGTGGGTCTCCTAGATTTAGAAGGAGCGAGGGAAGGAGGAAGGGAAGGGAGAGAAAGAGAGAAGGAA
>JAEANM010001992.1:0-25787 GCA_017656035.1 Myanophis thanlyinensis
GTAAGCATTTCACTGCATATCGTACCATGTATGACTGTGTATGTGACCAATAAATTTGAAACTGAAATTGAAATTGAATCTTCTTAGCTTCAGAACTGAAAAAGCTTCTTGGATGAGAAGCGAAATGTCTTCAAAAGAAAAAAAAACCAAGAAAGTCCAAATGCCTCCTGAAAAAATACCTTTGGGACAATCATCACCTGGATGACTGAGAATCTCTACAGATTGTTTATTTGAGTTCATTTTGGTATTTGGATTCTTAGGGGAGGTGGGTATATTAACATCACACTATAGAGAAGTATAATGGCAAAAAGTTTGGGAAACCTTGCCCAATTGGCTCTGTCTAATTAAATTTACTTACCTAAATCATTTTGTGAGCCAGACAAATCTCCTTTCTGAAGTTCAACCACCACCTAGCAAAAATATCAAAAATTAGCCTCAAAGAAGAGAAAGTGACACAAATGTCTGGTAGGAACAGATAGTTCTCAAGTTACAACCATGATTGAGCCTGCACATCATAGTCATAATTCACAATAGTCATAAAACCATCATGTGATGACCTGATTTTACAGCCTTTTTTGCAGTGCTCATTAATATTGTAGTTCTTAAGTGAATGTTGTGGTTGTTAAATAAACTAGATCACTATGGGTTCAGGTTTGCAGAAAAGTGGAAATGAATGACTTTTTTTTTTTTGCAAAACCATTGGAAAACACAATCATGTGACCGCAGGACGCTGCAAGCTGTCCTAAATGCAGCCTGGTTGCCAAGAGCTTGAAATATGTCACATGATTGGGGTGTGTATGTGGCAAAAGTCAGAACTTCAAATCTAGGTTGTAAATACCCCGCAGGTAAGTTTGTTGGACTTTTGAAAAGTCACTAAGCAACCAGTCATACATATTTCTACGTATGACTTAGAAGTATGCCAATAAAACAGATGTTAAGAAATAGACAGTACATGTACTCTTGACTGTAATGACGTTCAGCTTTTTAAAACACTTGGGAATAAATCTGTTCAAATAGCAGAAGCATGACGCTAGCCATGACAAGAAAGCAAAGCAGGCATGAGAAAGTGCATAAGCTTTTGCTTATAAATTAAGATTTACAAATTTTCAGAATCACAGTAATTAAGAATTATATCCATGACATTTAAGAACACTCTTTCCATTGCAATGGAGGCCTTAACTGGCTGGAAAAGAAAACAACTTGTCCCAAATGAAAAACCAAATCTTTAAGCATAATCTGGAAAACTGTCTTTAAAAAGAGCACAGGGGATCAGGTTGCAGGAAACTCTGACTTGTCCTGCAACAAAAACCCTGTCTGAGTATTAAGGTGCATGAATTCAGGATTGAGCATGCTGCAGATCCCATTAGAGTGCTGGCTGGTGGGGACCAGAAAAGTTACCTTTTCTTCAGTAGCCCCCACTCTGTGGAAGATCCTTCTTTTGGAGATTAGAATTCCCCCAAGCCTGCAAGGGTTTTAAGTCTTTAAAGTCTGGCTGTGTTTGTGAGCATGGGATACTAAATTTGTTAAGGGCCCTGATTCCTGGCTTTACTGTTAACTGGCTAAATATCTCGGTTGTTGTGTAAATTTATTTGGAAATTTTTTTATTGGTTTTAAAATGCTTTATTGTTTTAATTGTTTTTATACCTTTGGAATTGTAAACTGTTCAGAATCATTGATTGAGATGGGAGGCTATAGAAATTGAATAAACAAATGAACAAAGAAACAATATCTCAATTTACCCATAGACTAAGAGTCCCATTTTCATCCATTGAAGCAATTTGAAATGAAAGTCCAAGCATTTCTGTTGGAAAAAAGAGTATATACATAAACATATTTAAAGGGATTCAGGGATCGACTTTTAAATCTTTCCATCTACATCTAACTTCCGAAAATTAGGGACATTTCTGAGTAGTACTGTTAATACCCTCCCAATTTCTCTAAAACATTTTAAAACTGGATATGCTCTTGTCTAGCATCCTCTTGTTGATCCAAAACCACTAGGAAGAGACAAGGAATAACAGCATGAGCCAGTCCTATACAAAAAAGGTCAACCTTACCAATATTGCCAAGAAAGGCTTCTTGCATTTCGCCATTTTGAGCCTCGGTGGTGCAGTGGTTAGAGTGCAGTACTGCAGGCTACTTCTGCTGACTGCCAGTTCAAATCCCACCAGGCTCAAGGTTGACTCAGTTCCATCCTTTTGAGGTGGGTAAAATGAGGACCCAAATTATTGGGGGCAATAGGGTGACTTTGTAAACCACTTACAGAAGGCTGCAAAGCACTATAAAGCGGTATATGCTTTACTAATAGTAAATGCTATTACTATTGCTATTTTCTTCCAAATCTGAACCACTTGAGTGAGGAGGAGAAAGCTATCTGATCACAGAAATTTTATCCTCCCTATAAATTCCAAATAAAAGTAGCTGCAATGGTCTGACTCACGTTCTTTTTCCTAACAGAGCTGCAGCAGGACTGCAGTCAGAAGATTTTTTTATGGAAGAATGGATAATGAAGAGAAGGAGCTTTTACAGAGATTGTTATACTGTTGAGCAACTGACTAGAAGGATTAAGAGTGTATTGGCTGATAAGGGCTGCTTATATAAGAGGAAAATTAAGCCCTCCATGGGAATTTGTAACTGACTAGAAGGATTAAGATCCAGTGGCTGATAAGGTCCCTGAGAAACATATCAGAGGGCAGGGAGTCCTACATCAGTTCCAGTGAACAAATTGCTTCGAAGCTCTACTAAACTGTAATGCTCTATTATATCTCAGTGGATCATTTGGGATTTCTGGGGTAGTGCACTAAACCAAAGTACAGCTGGACTTAGAATTATGACTGTAACAGAGCCTGCTCCTTGTGGCTGCAAGTCGCAAACCGGATCGCCGTGTGACCAACCCGATTTTCTGACCTTTTGTGGCACTTTAGTGGACCATTATGGTTGTTAAGTGAATTCAGGGTCCTTAAACTAACCTATTTGCTATGGGGCTTTTTTGTCAAAAATTAGAAGTAAATGCCCATTTTCATAAAAAATATTATAAATCATGGTTGTGCAACCATAAAGGTAAAGGTTTCCCTGTGCACATACGTGCTAGTCGTTCCAAACTCTAGGGGCGGTGCTCATCTCTAGGCCAAAGAGCCAGCGCTGTCTGATGATGATTCCGTGGCCATGTGGCCGGCATGACAAAATGTCAAAGGCACATGGAGCACTGTTACCTTCCCACCAAGGTAGTCCCTGTTTTTCTACTTACATTTTTACATGCTTTCGAACTGCTAGGTTGGCAGAAGCTGGGGTAAGTAACGGGAGCTCACTCCATTACGTGGCACTAGGGATTCAAACCACCGAACAGCCAACCTTTCTGATTGACAAACTTAGCGTCTTAGCCACTGAGACACTGTGTCCCCTTTGTGCAACCACAGTATGCTGCAACAGCTAAAAACGCAGACCAGTTGTCAAGCACTCAAAATGCAGTCATGTGACTATGGGAAGGGTTGGTTGTCAGAATTTTGGAACTGGATCAAAAGGTACTTTTTGGGTGGTCTGACATAACTTTGAACAGTCACTAACATGACTGAAACATGAAATGGTTTCAAACTGGTGCAGAATCTTGGTGTGTAAATTCTCTTGCTTTCCTAAAGTCATGCAGGTAGGATATGCAACATTACTGATCATATATTAGACTGTTTAATATGACACTCTCCCTAATCCAGTATCCTCAAGCCAAAGCAATTTTGAACACATTGTAAGATATCATGCCACAAAACATCACATATCAAACGGCAGCAACAATTCATTGGCCCTTTCTCCAAGAATTCAAGCCTTTCTCCAACAGTGTAACTGAATTTGGATTAGAATTCCAGTCTGCAGACTTGGATTTCTGGATTGTTCAGAATGGAGCAAATGATCTTTTGAAAGCGTATGAGTTGATTGGTACATACCTTCCTGAACAGAGAGATAGGAGAACCCACAGTTCTGCTCCTTGAAGACAGAGGTGGAAACAGGTTCAATGGTCAATACAGTACAAGTGTGATTTATTGCAGTAAACACTCCATCTACATTTAAGGAAAAAGCAAAGTTATTATAGTAGTTATTAACTAAATCCACCCCCTCGGTCCCAAGCTCAGTGATTTTAAATATGGTACCAAACTGTAATATTCTTGTATCATTATGGCAGGGCAGGATTTGTGGTATGTGTGTGTGTGTGTTATAATTAATTGGGCTATTTATTGCATTCAGCCCTTTTGGAGGGATGTGCCCAAAAGACAATTTTGAAGGATTCTCGTTCTAACAAAATTTCTTTGGATTTATGACAAAAACCAGAAAGTTCTTGGGGGGAAAAAACTAGCCAGTCCAGGTCCTCTTCAAGAATCAACTGCAAAAATGAAGAATTCACCTGGAGTTGATGATCCCAATGGAGTTGCAGCTAGCATGAATCATCAGGTAGGTATTTTAGTCTGTTGATTTACCTTTGTATCCCTTTAAAAAGTTTATGCCCACTGGCTATGTATGTATCAGTACATTCTCCCATTCACTGGAATGAGACTCTTGGGTAAATAGTACAGGTAGGCATCAACTTACAACCATTTGCTTAGCCAATCGTTCAAAGTTACAACAGCACTAAAAAAGGACGTATGACCTGTCCTCATACCTAAGACCACGGCAGCAACCTTCAAGATGACATAATCAAAATTCGGGCTCTTTGTAACTGGAATGTATTTATGATGGTTGTAGTGTCCCAGATTATACAATCACTTTTCTATCACCTTCCCAGCTAGCTTCTGACAAGAAATGTCAACAGGGGAATTCAGATTTGCTTAATACCCACACAATTCATTTAACAACTGCAGTGGTTATCAACCATGGTTAAAAAAAAGTCATAAAACCGAGTGCAACTGGCTTAACCAATGAAATTGTTAATACTTTACAACAGAAATTCTGAAACCAACTGTGGTTGTAAGTTGAGGACTACCTGTAACAGGATTGCTGCCTTAACAAACTTTGTTTTCCTCCTCTGGCTCATCTTTTGGCTTAGCTTTTTACTATTTATAATGCATCTTTTTTTTCTGGAAGAAAGAATTAAGAAACGAAGGTGGAAATGAAAACTTTCTACAAACTGACACTGCCCAATCAAGTGCAATTATTCAAGGCACACCAACTAACCAGTAGAAAACGTAGGGGATCTAAACGTCCAATCTGTTTCATTAACTTTCACATACTGGTGCATCCTTGAGTCCTCTCTGAGATCCCACACCAAGACTGAACCATCAACTGTTCCAGCAAACACCAAAGTAGCTTTGCAAGGACTAAAGCAGCAACATGTCACCTGCAAGGCAGAAGAACATATCTCAGAACAAAATAATAACATTTTATTTTTGCAACCATTTATTTTTAATCCACAATCTATGAGGGCTATCTACAAAATAGATTACGTTTTCGTCTGTAGCAAGAAGGGGCGGAGCTAGCGCGGCCATCTTTGGTCTGTGCATCCGCCATTCAGTCTGCATCTAGTCGTGCTAGTGGGAGGTTTGTATCGTTGCCCGTTATTTCACAGCAAACGTTTGAAATGTGTGCTGCAATTGAAAATCCCACGAGTTGTGAGGTGCGATTTGTTGGCAAAAAACCATAAACCGATTGAAATTTTTTGGCAACCGTGTGAAGTATACAGGGACATCATCATCACTGAAGGTGGAGTGTGCCAATGGTGCATTAAGTTTAAAAATGGCCGAACTAACGTTCATGATGCACAGCGGAACTGCGGGCGGGCATGACTGACTGGCTCAAGTCTCAGACGGCTGAATTTTATGACGATGGAATTACAAAGCTTGTTCACCACTATGTTATAAGTGCCTCAATTTGTTCAGTGAATATGTTGAAAAGTAGTATTTAAGTGTCACTTTCAAGTGTATATAATAATATTTTTTCCTATACTTTATTTTTTTTCCTATTGCAAAACGTAATCTATTTTGTGGATAACCCTTGTAATTGGTTTGTGTTCAGAAAAATGTGAATGCTTCATCCAGTACTTAATTCATGATCAATTTGACTCCTTGTAGGTTCCAGTTTGCCCAGCATGGCATCTATGGGCATTTCTCAGTGGCTACATTTCTTCTGGTTTGCAAGGTTCATTGCCCTATCTGACTTATACATTTGGTGGCCAAAGTATTTGAGTTTCGGCTTCAGTTTTGTTGTGAGTAAGCAATCTACTTCCCTCAAGGTCCATCATTTTAGGAGCGCGTAGAACAAACTCCCCAAATTACAAGTTCTGAGGAAGCATACCTGTGATTTACAAAGCAGTAATTTCTGAGGACTAGAAGGCTGCCAAACATTCCACACACAGATGATGTATTTGCTATCCAGTGATAGGTCATTGGATGTTTCTGGAAGTCCATGAACTGAAAGCAAGGCCTGTCTCTGAGCCTGTGAGATATGCAGACAGGATATCCTCCGACCTAAAGGGAAGAGTGGGACGAAGCTGGTATTAGCGGTATTAGTTGCATTGTTGGGAGGGAGAAAAGAAGCCTAAGTCAAAACGAAGGCAGTAGAAGAGACAAGAATTCGACTAACTTGATGCTTTTCAGTATAGATTATTGATGTTTTATTGATGTTTGAAGAATGAAAAAAAATTCTTTTTAAACCTTTATCATCCTCCTAAGGAAGGATTCTGAAGATATTTTGGAGCCCCATGTGCAAAAACTCCCTAGAAATATGCATGAGGGGGAAAAAAAGAAAGATAGCCAAGCCTAAAAACCAAGCATCAGAATCAGTGTAGCGGTGAAGGCCCTGAGACCGCGATGGCAGACCTATGGCACGCATGCCCCAAGCAGCACGCAAAGCCATCTTTGCAGGCACGCAAGCTGTCACCCCAATTCACAGTCTGTGCATGTGCACGCACGCATGACTCCCTTCGCAACTCCGCATGCAGGCAATTCTTGCAAGACTGCATGTTTATGCATGACTGTACATGTGAGACTCCTGTGCAACTGCACATGCATGCACGATTGCAGTGTGCACATGCACGAAAGGCGCACGGGGCCACATTCAGCGCTCGGTGAAGAAAAGATTTGCTACTGCTGCCCTAAGATGTAAACTGTGAGTTCTAGTCCTGCCTTATCCAGGAAAGCCAACTGGGTAACTTTAGGTCAATCACCAGACTTGAGTTCTAGTCCTGCCTTAGCCATGAAGGCAAGCTGGGTGACTCTGGGCCAGTCAGTCTCTTTCACTCCAACCCCAAAACATCAAAATAACATTTATTTTTACACCCAGTTAAATTCTGATGGAAATAAAATGAACTATTGTCTGAATTAGCTGAAAAAGAAGATAAAGAAGTTAGAACTGAAATGACAAATATTCTTTTACTCATTTATTTGCTTCTTTATTTATTATTAGATTGATAACCTGCCTTTATTGTTTCCAAGAGTCATCTGGTTGGCTGTGAAAAATTACATGTTGGATTATTTAAGATCTTATATTCTTACATCATATGACAGAAAGAAAAATATTCTTACCATTCAGGAAGGGAAGATTTGTATTTAACTGGAAGCACTTATCGCTAATAGACAGACTAGATGGTCGTGATCTTAGATTCCGCCTGGGCTGTGTTGCTACTTGATCTTCCTCAAGTAAAACTTCGATTACCTTCCAAAAATATTAAACATTTGGAAACTTTCTATCAGCATTGATTACACAGACCTCCAAGCTAATTATGGTGCATAATTGATAAAGCCACCCAGTTTCTTAGATGCTTTTAAGGGTTACAAGAAAACAGAATCTGTGGAATGTCCATAGTGATGTTTATGTTTCTTTGGGCCTGTATTCTTGCCTAACAACAGAAAACTATCCCTTAGAAGAGAACCCAAAGGGAAAAAACAAGCACAAGGAAATAATTTCAAATTATCATTGGGTCACTGTATATGTGATAATACGGCACACCAAGTTAACATCAATATTACCATTTTTAAAAAATTACCAGTGCCAGTTTGGTGTAGTAGCTAAGCTGCTGGTCTAGAAACCAGGAGATTGTGAGTTCTAGTCCCACTTTCGGCATGAAAACCGGTTGGATGACTTTGGGACAATCACCAAGAGACTCTGAATTCTAGTCCTATCTTAGGCATAAAAGCCAGTTGCGTGACTTTGGGTCAATCACTGGAAGACTTAAGAGTTCTAGTTGCATGAGTGACTCTGAGTCAATCACCAGGAGACTGTGAGTTCTAGTTGTGCCTTAGGCATGAAAGCCACCTAGGTGAATTTGGGCTGCCCATATGCTCTCTCTCAGTCCAATCTACCTCAGAGGATTGTTGCTGTGGAGAAAATAGGAGGAAGGAATATTACATATGTTCACTGCCTTAAGTTACTTGTAATAAAGACAGGATAAAAAATCTAATAAATAAAATTACCATCACCATATACTGTACGTACTATTATTAGCTAATATTATTGATAACTCATAATAATTTGAATAATGGATCATATACATATAAATTATACCTGACAAGCAGATCGTAGGAAATTTGCTAGTCTCTGGGAATCAATCTTTGGCGTAACGGCAGTTACATCATGGCTGCTTTTGGGACCTAAAATGAGACATTTTGTGGTAACAAGGAAACAAAGAACTATATCTACTTACTTGGTAACTTTCATACCATTTTACCCATGTTGGAGAAAATAGTGACTGAAATATAGAATTTCTAATGCTTGAAGATTTTCTAAGCATTTCAACAGAGTTCTCATCTGCTTGCCTGCTTACCCAAGTCTTAAATTAACCAATATTAAGACAAAGAACTGGCTAGTTTAAGACTTTCTCCCTCTCTTTCTTTTTTTTAATAATGGGCCCATTCTCTGGTGTAAGTTTCCACCAGAGAGTCATCATCTTCACTAGTTGCATTGTTAAACAAACATCTTGTTTATATGTGTTTCTCAGTTTGGGGATTGGCTTCCAGCTCTATTCTTCTTTTAAACAGATTTTTCTCCCTCTTTAACTGTTCTAGAAAATTTTTACTAATGTGAGCCATGAATGGTGGCTAAAATAAATCAAGGCAAAAGAGATTTAAACATCATTATTTTTTAATCACCTCCGGATACAAGGGCGGTTTCTCCAGGATGCTGTGTCCATTTTTCTTGAGTTTCTATTTCCTCCGTCTGAATATCTCTGTCCAGATTATCCTCATTCCACTGCACATAAACCTAAAGTTGAAATTGAAATTACTGGCAAGAAATGTTCTCTTATATCTGATTATCTGTATTTATTCCAGGATATTTTACTTAACAGACAAATATTTAGTTACTATAATGTGTTATTATCCATAGATAAATCATTAAGAAGAC
The DNA here is from genome assembly GCA_017656035.1 of Myanophis thanlyinensis. Lineage (NCBI taxonomy): Eukaryota > Metazoa > Chordata > Lepidosauria > Squamata > Homalopsidae > Myanophis > Myanophis thanlyinensis. The sequence continues at coordinate 9,319 of JAEANM010001992.1, forward strand.
ACAATTAATATGTTTCTTTAAGATGGCACATGAGTAGGAACATTAATATCACACACAATTATTGTTGAAATGGACAATTATTGTTTGGAATTAATAAGAGCTTAATGTCTTAATTTTGATTTCTGTCATGCTGATGTCTGGATGATACTGGCGGGACTGGAATGAATGGTTATTTATTATTTCTGTATTCTATTTTTATGCTGCCTTTTTGTATATACTTAAGGCTGCCTCATTTTTCCTAGGAAAGCTAAATAGAAGCTGCTGGCTAATAAGGGCTATCATATGAGAATTATTTTGTAACATTTAAAGACAGATATACACGAGTCCTTTTTGTACTTTTTATTAGAATTCAAGCATAACGGAGTGACAAAATAGATCACACATTCACTTTTTAACAAACACACAGAGAGAGGGGGGGGGACTTAAATCTTGCAGAATCCTTTTTGTCATAGTTGCCTATACAATTGCTGCACCATCTTGATTTTTCTGACCACACCCTGTGTTTACCAGTTGTCAGATTTATTCCCAGCTGTGACCTACAACTCTTGAATTATGTTGCTATTTGTCTCTTATTTTGCCATCATAGCCTCACTGTCTATTCCCTTATTCACCTTAAAAATCTGTTGATATGAACACCTTTTAATAAAATAAAAGTGAATAATTGGGGTATTATTTTATTTCATACCTGTTTCGTGTTTATTTTCCCAAAGTTTCGAATGTACATATCATATTCATTTACTGGAGGCAAATCCAACAAACAGAAGCTGACTGAAAAATCCAGGTCAATGAGACGAAGAAGTTCAAAGCTACGTTTCCTTGAAAAATATGTCACAAGACAGCAAAATGTCTATTAAACAGAAATAAACTTTCACTGGTTAGAAATATTCTCTCTCTGAAAGTAAGCAGCAAATAGCATCAAAGCATCTATACCAAAAATGTTTCATCTTGGTTATTACAATCCACCATACTTTTGACATCAAATGAAAATGTTCACTTGATTAAATGCTTTCTGAATATAAAATGTTTCCTTTCTTAGCGGTTCTGTGTTTTCAGAGTGGTATTACACAGTACTCTCATAATTATGCCATTTCACACATTGCACAGAAAGCGATTTGGGTTTGCAAATCCGCATAACAGATGTGTGCAAAGTTTTGTTACATTCATGTGTAACCTTTTGTGTGTGTGTGATGTGTGCATAAACAATTTTTATATATGATATATAAAGTGGTTCTATAGTAGTTTTGCAATAAAAATAGCTAATATTCCTGAATATTAAAAGTTGCAATGGACTAATAATAGATACATGTTGTAGAAAGGAAACTGTGTAACAATGTGGACAACAGAAGATAGTCCAAAAAACTAAAATTAGAAAAGAAAAACTTGTTGTATTTTTTACTTCTAAAATATATTTTGAAATATAGAGTATAGAGAATAACAGAGTTGGAAGGGACTTTGGAGGTCTTCTAGTTCAACCTCCTATTCAGGCAAGTAACTCTATACCACAGCCCAACATGCTATCAATGACTGATGGTGAAATAAAGATGTGCAAGAATCATTAGATACTATTAAGAAAAATAAGGTTTGTCTCTTAATGGGGATACCTGAAGCAAATAAGGAAACAGCAGCAAACATTCACTGAACTAGGAAACAATAAAAAAATTTCAATACACACAGTAGGTTGGTTAAAATTATTATATCATTAAGTCCCAGAACCATGAAAACATTCCTTTATTTTGACCCATTTAGATAGGCTGCATGCAATCAATTTGGATACGGTATATATGACAAAATACTTTATTGAACTTTGGCCAATGTACAGCAATTGTAATGTTACAAAAATGAATTAAGATGTCACACATAACCAACTCCCAATAGTTACAGGTAGTGATCTATATTAATGCCACCTACTTCTGCTGATTGGCAATATTTCTGATATTTTGCCGTTGTTGGGCCATTTGGAAATCAATGAATTTTCCAGATGTGGGACACTGAGCCAGTGAAACTTGCCTTTCTGTAACATAACATATATGAATATAACATACTGTTGTGAATTACACTAATTTACTATTACACATTATCTCCATTAAATGGCTTGTGCTTCTATTAGGAGGGAAACTGATATACCATATAATCTAACAAATAAACTGAGAATTTTAGGTGCCAAAATGCAGCTAAAAATCAGATTTGTCTTCTCTGTAGAGGTTCCACCAATACTTTTTTAAAAATGCCTGAAGCTTATCCACAAATAATTGATTCTTTTATTTTTAACCAAAATAAAATGAAAAATGTGTGGATTATCTGGTTTATTTTTCATGGTATTTTGGTTAAAAATTTGAGGTCATGTTATTCATGTACAGGCTTATATGCATCTACTGATAGTAAATCAAAATAAATAGATCATTAAATTAGACTCAATAAATCTAGTACGTGACTGCTAAAATTATATGAAAAAACATAATGATGCCTTGTTAAATTAGGATCAGTTGATTTCTGTAAAGCAGGATTTGTTACAGCCCAATTGGTCTGAATAGTCACAAATTGACAAGTGTGGCATCTTTCCATCCATATTCTTTTAGCCTAATCTATTCCATTTTATGCTGTTTTCCCATGCTGGGCATTACTGAATATAAAACATGTAATGCTATGGCTTTAATTCAGTGTTTTTCAAGCTTGGCAATGTGAAAATGTGGATACTTCAACTCTCAGAAATCCCCAGCCAACATGTCTAGCTAGGGAATTTTGGGAGTTGAAGTCACATTTTCAAATTGCCAAGACTGAGAAAGAAATGTTCTAAGCTAAATAAAAGCAAGATCCAATGATGCTGTGGAAGACAAAGGAAAAAGAACAGACATTAATCTGTGAGATTTATCAAGAGAACACAATAAGAAAAGCCAGGAACAACAGCCTAAGTAAAGAATCATGGCAACAATTTCACTTGCTTATCAATGGGCTAATTTAGGAAAACAGTCAGGTATTAAATACAATAGAGAAACCAGAATTCATAGGTTATCAAAGACTTGATGCATATTCCTTATAACTTCATTTCTTTAATAGATAGAGGATCCTGTCTCTAAAATCTCTCTTGCTAAAAATTTAGAAGAATAGTCCTAGTATTTACATGAGCCTGTACTACAGAAAGTGAGATATGTGGTAAAAGGTATTATCTTAAAAAATACTAATCAATATAGAATATGACTCATGAAATAGAACTAATTAAATAAATAACTACAGTAAATAAATAATATTGTGATTGGTGTTGAAATCTGACTATCATTATGTGAACAACTAGCCCAGTCAACAACTTGTTTATCATTCATTTCATTTACAAGGAGAGGCCATAGCATTATATCAGCCTTCCTCAAATTGGAATCTTCAACTGTTGTAAGTCCAAAATATTCTGAATTGACCCTGTATGAAAAAGTTATCCAAGAACCAATGAAAGAATCAGATTTGGAGATGCCAAGTTAAATCTTGGGTGTGTGGCAAGCATGCATCCTACCAAGGTCTTGAATGCTACCCACAGAACACCAAGTTGTTCCTGAATCTTAATTTTTAATGGGATGGCCAAATAAATTTAAAGTACTTGGAAAATGATGACGTTAACTTTGTTCAGCCAATGGAAAGGGAATTTTAAGCTTTTGTCATGCCCTTGGCTCTCTTTTGGGCTACCCCACAAAGGCCAGCATGCTTCTCAGGAATTGGAAACTTCTGTTTTAAACAGTGCGGTCTTCAGTTCCTCTTTGTTGAGAATGTTTCACAACAGCAGCAATAAATAAGTAGAAGTAAAGAAATAGTTTCTACCTTAAACTATTACCTAATCACATACCTATTCTTGGGTATTTTTCATGATCTTTTGGAAGATGTTCATTCTTTCTTGAGTTGGGAAGGAAGGCCTTAATCTTTTCATTTTCCGCATTAATTGCTTTCTGAATTTCTTCTACTTCTGAGCTCTTAGCTACAGTAACTTTCTGTAATCCTGCTTCTGCTCCTTCTTTTTCACTTTTTGCATTCTGGCTACTTTCATCATCTTCATCCTCAAAATCATCTTCATAGTCCTTCAAAAAGATAATGGTGATCACTTTTTTTAAGAGTACAAACAGGTTACCACTTTTAATAGAGTTATCTATTAAAAGGATGACCCATAATATCCAGGTAGTCCTCAACCTATAACTGAACCCAAAATTTATGTTGTTAAATGAGAAATTTGTTAAGTGAGTTTTGCCCATTTTATGACTTTTCTCATCACATTTGTTAAGTGAATCACTGCAGTTCGTAACTTAGTAACCTGGTTGTTAAGTGAATCTAGTAACCCCATTGATCACATGACTCTGGGACACTGCAATCGTTATAAATGTGGGTCAATTGTCAAGCATCCAAATGTAAATCACGTGATCATGGAGATGCTGCAATGAAATGTGAAAAATGGTCATAAGTCACTTTTTTTCAGTACCATTGTAACTTTGAATGGTTACTAAAGGAACTGTTGTTGAGGACTACCTGTATATTTTCAACAGTTGCAGTCCTATTATTTTGTTTATGTTGATGAGTATATTAAAGTTAAAGGTTTTGGGGATCACCATATAATCCCATGGAATCTTAACATAAACAACTCCAATAGAAATCAACCGCAATCTCCTTCAGTTTTGGAGTTTCTGTAGAAATCTTGTAAAATTGGGGGGCGCGGGGGGGGAAAGAATGTCAAAATCTTGAGATTTCAAGCAATGATAAACTCTTGTATGGATAAGATGCTATTTTAAAGATAGTAATGTTGATGTCCAAACTAGAGATCCCTTACAATATTATGTGGACCACTATTTATTTGGACCTAAACTACAGGTCCGCTATTCTATAGTGCTATGTCTTCTCATTTTTCTCTTTGTCTCACAACGGGATTTAAAAGAATGACTGTTCATTATTCATCACCAATAACAATTATGAAACTTTTCTAAAAATATTTGTGCTCTATACTTTCAAGTAGATGAACGTTCTGGATTTTAACAAAGAACCCTAATTAGAACTGCAAAATGTTTTTCAGTACAGAGCATTCTTAGAAAGTTTCATTATTGACAAGTCATCTAATATGGAAATCTGTATAAAGAATTATACAGTCTGGCTTGGTCCTGAAGGCAGAGTTAGAACTCACAGTCGCCTCGTTTGTAGAATACTACCTCAAGCATTCCTAAATTATTAAAACCGGAAATGGCGCCGTCTGGAATGGAAATTGTTCTTTCTTATGAATGATCTGTTTTTAGCATCTTTAAATGTTTTTCACACTTCACCTCAAAATCATCTTCATAATTTACAGAATCATTATAATCTTCACAAGGGCTTTCCTTTTTCGGTTCCTTAAAGTAATAATAATAAAAAAGAGCAGCATTAATTCATGAAGTAGCAGGGGAACATAAAAGTATGAGTATAATTTATTTCATAAGATTTTTTTGGAACATTTGCATTTAAAAACAAAAAAAAATCAATAGAACGGCATGCAATGCTTACATTTTGTCCACCTTCTTCATTTCCTTGCCTTTTGAGACGTGATGTGGAGAAATCATCAGTTTTGTGGTGCTAATGTTAGCAATATACAAAACAACTGATAAAAGCATTGAAATGTGACACTGAATTTCAATAATGAGTTAGATCTTTGTACCTATGTTTTAAATCTCTAATATTTTGTATTATGTTTTTATCTCTAATATTCTAACATTTTATATTTAAACATTCCTCTCTGAAAGTCATTTACTTGAAATTAAAATAAACTACAGTCAATAAAATTATTTTGTTCTCAGGGTATTTATACCCCAAATAATTTGACTATAACATTAGGAGGAATACAATAAATGTAATTTTATTATTTATCTATAGCAAAATTTTGGTTCTCCAATTACAAACCTAAAAATTTCAGAATACTATTTTTTTCAAAATTAAATTAACTAAAGCCCAAAGATGAAGCCATACAACAGCAGAAGAAATAAACAGAATTCATCTTCCATTAGAACGTTAATGAAATTATTTGGATTTTTAAAATGTACTGGTATAACTTTTGGTGTACTTTTTTTTATTGGTAATTATATTTTGTTTTCCTAATTCTTTTGTTCTGTTACTTTGTAGCATTATCTCTTCCAACAACTTTCCTTCATTTCAAATGGCAAATAACTCTTACCTCTCGTTTTCCATTCTCTCTTTCATTCTTGCCATGTTTCTTCATTTTTTCTTTTGTATTCCTGAAGGAAAAAAAAGAACAATATTTAATTAACCATCAAGCAAGTATGGTTCTTATAGAAAATACATGTGCTTTGCATATTTAAAAGAAAAATAGGAATGGAACATCAATTGTTATAGCACAATCTTGTTATTTATGACTCTTTCATATTGTGAGAAATATCATTGTCAGAATAACATCAAATTATTTTTTCAGTACAAATATGTGGTTAACATTTTAATACTAATACAGAAAACATTATTTTTCCTGTTCAAATATTGCAAAGAGAATTGATACAACTTTATTATTTATCAACAGAAATAAAGGAATATTAGGATCTATAATTTTAGATAGTTTCCAATAGGTGTGATAGATCAACTACAATCACTTCAAAAAATAACATGCTTGGATCTTTTTGTTTCATTTTTAGTTAATATTTTTCCAACAACATTTACTTTTTTAAAATTAAAAATATGCTCAGTGTTTTTGTGGCCAAAAGCTATTCATAATTTTACTGCAAGATTTATATCAAGCACATTATCTCACAATTATACAAACACTATTCAAAATATCCTTATTTAGTCTAATCTTAAACCAAGTTAGACATAGCAAAAAAGGGGAGAGGGATAAAGAAGCAGCACTATGTAATTGTGTGTAAGATTTCATTCCTTTTATAAATAAGGCAGCAAATATATTTTAAACTGTTTCCTCCTATCATCTAGCTGGCTTTCGTATCTAACATATGTAGGACTAGAACTCACTGGCTCCTGCTTTCTAGGCAACATATTAACCACAAGATCAAACTGGCTTTATATCAATCCATACAAAATTTATTCCACATATATATAATCTTTGTCCAAAGCAACGATTTTAGTTGCAAAAGCTCTGTAGTGGTTAAGGTGCTGGCCTAAAAACCATGAGTTCTAGTCTTCCCTTAGGCATGAAAACTGGTTAGGTGATTTTGGGCCAGTCAACCCCACCTCACAGGGTTGTTGTATATGGACAAAATAGAAGGCAGGAGTATTAGATATGCTTACTGCCTTCAATTTATATATACAAAGGTGGAATAATATTATTAAATTGCAACATCTTCTTATCTCAAATCCTTGGGAAGGACTTGTTAGGCAGATAACAACACCAAATCCAGCCTAAACTTCTGACCAACTATGCAACCAACCATAATAATTTTTTAGGATCTCTCACTTTATGGATCATCAACCAAAATAAGATAGAGCACTAAAATGCCCATGTTGTACTGAAATGCCTGCCTTTGAATATTCTTGCGGAGATTTTGGAAAGCAAAGGAAATTGAGAAATAAAAATTCAAGTTTCACAATTTTAAGGGCCTTTATTGGGAAACAAGTTTTGCTGTTCAATGGGCTTTACTTCCTAGGAAGGACACATCCTTTTCAGCCTGATATTTAAACAGCTTACATGCCTTTCACGTGGATGGTGTATGTCCTCTTCATCCCTTTTCCTTTCATTCCTATGTTCTCTGTTCTGAAAATAAGCAAAACAATACAAAATAGCATTAACTTATAGAATTCTGTATTATGGGATATTTCTTTCATTATTTTTATCCTCTGACATGTTATTTTAAATCTCCATTCAGTAAAAAGTAGCAAGTAATCTTAATAATTAGTAAACCTTGTGGTCTCTCTTCTTTTTTTCACCCTCCTCTTCCTCTCTTTTTTTCCTGTTCTCCTTGTGATATCTGTCCTCATGATGGTGGGATCGCTCTCTATGTTTCTTAGGTGTATGATCTTCTTCCCCCTCTGTGGAAGACATGGAATTTCTTAATTTCAAAGGCTTCTCTTTTTCTTCTACTGTAGAGGACTTGTGCTTTTTCCTCTCCCTGTGCAGTCTTCTCTTCTCTTTATCTGACTCTTCATCCTTGTGTGATTTGTATCTCTGCTCGTGTTCTTCACTTCTGTTTGCTGAAAACTCCCCTGAACTAGTTTCTTTCTGAAGGGGGAAAAAAATACAAAATGTTTAAAAATATTTTCACATAAAGAAAATACATTTGAATGGATACAGATTCAGCAACACTTTGGAACCTAAGTCATTGAAATCAACTTACTTTATTTATTTTTATTTATTAAACTTATATACTGCCTATCTCCCAAAAAGTAATTCTAAGTGACTTACAACCAATAAAAGCAACAGGATAAAACATGGAAACAACCTCCAGTAGCACACGCCCTCATTGTCCCCATTTATCATCATAAAATACAAGCCTCATTAATTTCATTTGTTTTTCTTTGGTTCAATTCTGGAAGACTATCTAGACAAATCCCTCCAGGTTTTTTGGCAGGTTTTTTTTTTTTTTTTGAAGTGGTTTGCCCTTGTCTTCTTCCTAGGGCTGAGATAGAATGACTAGCCTAATATCTCCCAGCTACCTTTCTGCTTAAAGCAGGAATTGGAACTTATACTCTCCCAGTTTCTACCCTGACACCTTAACCACTGCACCAAACAGGCTATTTATTTCAATAGGACTACTCGAAGTATGGATCAGTCTATTACAGGGATACCAAACTCAATTTCATTGAGGGCTGCATCAGGGTTGTGTTTGACCTCAGAGGGCCTGGGATGGAAGTGGCAAGGGTGGGCATGACCAAGATGGGTGTGGCCAGCTCGATATCACTTGTCAGGGGTGCCTGTGGTGGACCGAGTGCTCTGCCAATAAAAACCGGCTCCCGAGCTCCATTTTTTGCTGTGATGGCCTGCTTCAACCCTCTGCCAGTGAAAACGGAGCTTGGGAGGGCAATAGGCAGCCCTCCCAAGCTCCATTTTCATTGGCAGAGATAGCACAGGCAGAGGTACCACGGTCTTTTGTTGTTTCCAGGATGGGCCCAGGGGCCAGATCTATGCCCCCCATGGACTGGATCCGGTGCCCCGGCCTTGAGTTTGATACCCCTGGTCTATTAAGTCAACCATGATAGCACTAAGAAAACAGAACTGTAATAAAATATCCAATCTAGAATGCTTATATGCAAGATTACAACCAGCTAGATAGGCATTTTTCCATATGCTCCTTATTATTTCCATGCCCCAGCCTTATGTTTTGCCAAATTTTCCATCAGAATCATCATTTTGTTCACATTGGATATACACACTTCTCATTATTCAAATTTTGTAATCTCTTTAAGTTTTTCTTTAATACTTATTACAAATTTGCAACCATGGGGTTTCTGCCTGGCTTGAAATTTGCTGGCAAGCTTGACTATTGTTGCCAAAGTTATTTGTTATTTGTTGGGCTTGGTATTTGGGCTTGGTATTTGAGGTTTTATTTCTATAACTCACCTGGAATCACCTCAGTGAGTCAGGTGATTGTATTAATTTTCTAATAAACTAAATAAATAAATCTCTCTCTTATATGCAGATCTCACTTCTTTAGCCACACAAAAATTCATTTTCTGAGACTGAGCTTAGTATTGTCTTGTAAAATCTAAAGAAGCCATCTGTCGTCAGACATATTTTAAAGAAGTCCTCCTATGCCCTGACATAGTCAGAATTAGGGTGACTGATATCCTTGCCCACAGAATGTTTATATTTGCTGATCCTCAGAAAATGATGCACATCTTTAGCAAAATCGAATATAATATTTTTATAAATAAAATACATTTTGATGCAGAATGCAGGATTGTTGTATATTGTATGTAAAACTAAAATTAATGAAGATTGTTATTTATATCATTAACATTCCTAAATTTTAAGATTAGAAATAAAAAGTTTTTTATTATTTAGATTTTTATCCTACCTTTTAAAAATGTATTTGGTCAACTCAAGGGAGTGAAAATTCCTGCTTTCTATTTTCCCCTTAATAAGCCTATGAGAGAGAGAGTGACTGGCCTAAAGTGTGCTAGTATATGGGTAAATATCTTTACCAGCACACCAAAGTGGTTAGCACATCCATACTCATATATATAACCAAAATATTTTTATCACACAGAGTAAGTGAGTGTGTGTGGGGGGGGGGGGGTTGAGAAGAAACATGATTTTCCATAATTTCTTAGGGTTAAGATCAATTCCTTCAAATGCCACATTTTGCTCTTAGGAAGCTGTTCTGAATTTTTTCTTTTATTTCCAGGGATAAAAAGTTATGCTAAGTCAAATAGTTAAGCCTACATAAAAAAAAAATCCTAAATATATTGTGTCCAATGTGATTTCTGGGGTGGTGTCCATAAATACAGAGTTATTTTTTCAATTTTACCTGATGATACAATACATTGCTAATTGTTTTTATTCCTCTTACCTTTCTCTCTGAATGTTGCTTTCTTTCTCTTTCTTCATCTTTTAGTTTTGAATGATCTAAAAATAACATCTCCAAAATTTAGAACATTGTCTTGAATTATACAAACTCTACTGTATTTGATAGACAAAATGTATTATCTTCCCAAGAAGTACCTGAAGTTTGTTCAAAAAAGAGACACCTGAAAATATGTAACTTTTCCTAACTGTGACAACTTCCTCTATTTTCAGGACTGGCAACCTGAAGTCCTTTAAATGCATTTTTACACCCACCCCCTGCCCAATATTAATCCCAAGCAACATGGCCAATAGTAAGAGTTGCTGGAACTGTAGTCTAAACATCTGGAAAGCATCAGACTACTAAGCTCTTCATTTTTTCAGTCTATTAGGGAAAAACTACTCTTGATGAAAAGCAAATAGACTGATTGAAAGTGGCCCCAATTCATTTTCATTTACAAAATAAAAGGGCCATATCACTGTAAAACAAGCACATAAGCAAACCAACGCACCAGTGTAATCCCTGCTGCTTCTCCTCCTCCATCTCTCATGCTCTTTATCCCTTTCCCTCTCTACATTATTTCGTGGTAATGTTTGGTTGGGTTCATCTTTCTTAGGTTTCCTGTCCTTCTCTTTACCACTATGCCTTTCACCACTTCTTCCATGTTTTTCTTCTTTGGCATCTTTTTCATGATTTACTTTAATCTCTCTTTCTTCTCTACATTGATCTTTTTCTCTTCCTTTGTCCCTCCTTTCCTCTCGGTGTCTTTCACTTGATTTAAATCTTATTCTTTCTCCTAATTTTTCTTTTAATTTAACTCTGTCCCTCTCTAGATCCTTCTGTGAAGCCACTTTGTTGCCGTCATGATCTTCATCATCATTTCTGTCTCGTGGTTTTTTATGGTGATGCCTCTTATCTTCAGACTGACTATTGGATCGAGAGACCTGAAAAAAAGAAATGTTTTTTATACATCAGTCAATGAAATTGTATCTTTTCTCTATTCTAGAAAACATCTACAAACAGAAAAATTCTATATACAGAACTGATTGCATTAAAAATGGCAATCCTTATCTTGCGGTATGATAATTGTCATAAGAATCAGCATGGATATACCTCTAATATCCCTCTAATTTCCCGCTTCTTATGCAAGTTCTCAAGGAATTATAACAAGGGCTGATTTATTGGCACTATTTTTTCAGATACTATGGGCACATCAGAGTAGTATAATTCTAGTAAAGATAGTCCTTGATTTACGACAACGATACAGTCAGAGTGGATAAAAATAAAATAAAATAAAAAATGGATCTTTTTGATTTAAATCAGATTTTTATTTTATTTTTATCAAATTTATTTTAATAAAATGCTTTTGGAGTAAAAATCTATCTAAAGATAATTTTCTATTTAAGATCCATTAATTATTTAGTTAATTCAGCATGAAATGGAGCTTAGTTATATAGCATGAATATAGTCCATGAGTGAACAGCAGGTCAGAGGAGAATCCACTGCAGAACAGAGGTGACAGTTGCTCTTTAAAAATTATTATTTACATCGAGTTGACTTAAATTAACCTTTTTTACTAGTGATTTAAATCATGATTTAGATCATGATTTAAATCAACTTGATTTAAATCAAATCCACCCTGCATGCAGCCTACACTTTCAGTTGTAAGTTGTTGTGATCATTAAGTTATTGCAGTCGTAAGTTGGCACAGTGAGACTAAACTTGATTTCACAAGTCATAAAGTGTGTCAAAGCAGTAGTTAAGCGAGGCACATGGTTATTAAGTAAATCCATTCTTTTCAATGGGTATTTTTTGGCAGAAACTGGCAAAAAAATGTTCCAAATTGTGTCCAATTGACCACAGAATGCTGCAACCATTGTAAATGTGACCCAGCTGCCAAGCACCTGAAATGTGATCATGTGACAAGGGGGTGTACTAGTCATAATTTTGAGGATGGGTTATAAGTAGCTTTGTTAACTCAAGTCCATCTTAACTTTGAATGAACTTAAATGACTCGTCCTAAATTGAGAAGTTCCTATACCACTGAGTCAAAATACCGTAAAAAGTTTTGTTTGGTACAATTACAGAAGAAATAGACAAAGATAATGAAAAAGAAGTCACCACTTTTTTTTTCAGGGCAAAAAAGTATACTTGGTGTTTAGTGGCATGAAAGTGAAAAAAAGAAGTGGATCAAGTCAGGACAATGAAATTAAACTTCATTTTAGTTTATTTAGATTTAAAAGAAATTAAAATTTAAATATATTTTGAAACTTTTCTTGTCTGTAATGTATTTGATATTCTTTCATTATGTTAAAATATATCATTTTAAAACAACTTTTGGGGATTTTCTGGGATCTTGGGACACGTTCTGCACTTCTACTGTAAACGGAATAATGACAAGAAAAAATGATAATGACATTTTCAGAATTACTGTAACCTCTCAATAAACTATTTAACATATTAATATTTATCCTTCCAGCATATATGTAAGAAAGTAATGATATTCTTACAGACAAGTTTTGAGATATAATGTACTAATCTATGGACTGCTCTTAAGAAATAAGCTCTGAGAATGCTAGAATTTTTGTACTCATCTTTTCTTTCACTTCTCACACAGCAATTAGTATAATGATTAATAGTTGAAAAGTTAACAGCTCTTTGGAATGACACAAACCGGTTGAGATATAACTCATATCTACATTCATTGACATGTACATTAGCGAGGTTTACATAAAGCACTAAAACATATATTTACTTAACAAACCATGGTCAAGCAAATCATGACTTGTATATATGGTAACATAAGGGTTGTTCAAAGCCTTCTCTCCCATCCCTAGCTATTTCTGTAGTTCTGTTATACTTTGGAATATATTTATTCTCAAACAAATAATGTAGTATATCATTTTCAATTCAAATTTTTCAGAAAGCCAAAATAAACTGTTTTTAAATTTTTTAGCTATCACACTCATTTGTTAGATTACTATTCTTTTATCTTTGCTGCAAAGATAGCAAAATAGGCTTAACTCCTGGAGGTATAAAGAAATATTAAATAGCAAATATATGCAAATAATATATTAATTTCAAATATTTACATGCGTATCTTTCAAAAGAAATTTGTAATCTGACACAGAAATCTGATATCCACAAAAACAACGAAGTAAATTGTACTATGATATCCAAGCTCTTGGGCATGCCTCATTTTTAATGTATTTTCTACCAAAAAGTTAAGATATAATTATTGTTCACCTTAAGATGCTTTTTTAGTTCATCTGATTTCCAAGTATCATCTTTAGTTCTTTTCTAAAAAAGAAGGGAAAAAAAGAAAATGTGTACCTCTCTTGGAGACTAGATTAACAGTACCTGAAACTATAACAACAGTTCAATTTCTTTTTAATTTTTGCTATTAGCACCTAAGTGACAGAAACCTGAAAAAGTCAAAGCACTCACTTGGGCTGAAGAGACTGATAGCAAGACTTCAAGATAATAGATATATAGTTGTTTTTTTAAATACATTTTTTTAATTAAAGGTGCTTCAGAACATACCATTTTTAAATTCTGAAGGACTGGGAGTTTGAAGCAAAGTTCACTCTCAGAAAAAAAATTGATGGAAGATGTCATGGCACAAAAGGCTCTCTTCAGGGACCAATCAGCCTTGGCTGATGATATTGCATGAGTAAAAACAGGAAACCACTGTCCAATTAAGAAGGAAGTACCTTGGAATGCTTTAGAAAAGCCTAGCTGGATCTAAAATTGGCATTGTATCATTATATTATCATCCATCTAGGAAAACCATCTCAATGAAATCCACTTTTGAATCTATGATTCGGAAGTTAGCAGTTAACACTAAATTTTGAATAGCTTGCAACTGATTGGGTATAGTGTACATACAGTACTATATATACACTAGTGTTCCTTGCACTTGGCAACTTTAAGCTATGTGGACTTAAAATAGGAGAATTCCCAAGCCAGCAGAGGCTGGGGAATTAGGGGAGTTGAAGTTCACACATCTGAAAGTTGCCACATTTGAGAAACACTGCTGTAAGTGATGAAAAAGGAAGTTAGACTTTCTTAAACAGAAAAAGACATTTTGCAAAACACAGAGCTTTCTAGGGTTCCTAAATTCATTTACCATACTCAGCCCAAACTATAGGTAGTTCTAAGCTCATGACTACAATTAAGGCCAAAATTCCAATTCCTAATCAAGGCACATTGAATTTTGCCCCATTTTACAGCCTTTCTTACTGCAGTTGTTAAGTGAATCACTGCAGTTGTTAAGTATAGTAGTTAAATCAGTGAATCTGGTTTCCCCGTCTGACTTCGCTTGTTAGAAGGTCATAAATGGTCATCAAATCAAATCAAATCAAATTTTATTCATCACATGCACAGTCAAACGAAATGCAGTGAAATGTGTATCACATGATATCACATGACACCAGGACAATGCAACTGTCATAGATACATTAACACTTGCCAAGCTTCTGAATTTTGATCACATGACCATGGGGGGGATGCTGCAATTGTGACAAGCAGTAAAACATGGTCATAAATCACTTTTTTCAGTGCCATTGCAACTTTGAGCGGTCAGTAAGTGAATGGTTGTAAGTCAACTACTTGTAAGTTTGGCAGTGATGTGAACAGATTGCATGCAGCCAAATCCCATTCACACTTGGTCAGAAATCAATCCTCCTAGTCTATTTTACTTAATTCCAGGTAAGTCTATGCAGCCTGAAAAGAGATCTAATTCACGCATTATGCTAAGCCATGGTATGCTTAACTATAGTTTATCAAAACAAACCACCGACTATACATTAGGATTCACATTCAGCAGAGGTCTTGGGGCAGATTCACCCCATAGTAAAAAAGTGAACCACGGCGGGGGCGATGCATGGAGCCAGCCATGTACTACGTTCAAGAGATGCACCGCGGGACAGCAATGTTGATTTTTGTTTAGCCTCGCCTTGCCTGCGGACGAAAACCGCCCAGCTTCCTCTCCCCAAGCCAGGCACCATAAGTGGAGCCCTTTGCAAGCTGCAAAGGACAGACTCTCCTCTCCTCCGCGGCCTCCTTTCCCGCCTTTGCGTAAGAACCGCCGCTCACCTTATCGCCTTCCATCGCAGCCCTTCACGGTCGCGAATCGCAGCATACCCGGTGCCTGCCAGACTTCGGGCTCGGAAAAAATCCGCAGGCCGCAGCTGCGTTAGGAAACCTTGGCAACCCTGTTGCAGTTTTCCTTGGCAACAAATAGGTCAAAGCAAGATCATAGCCGATAGGTCGAGTCCATCCCGGGAACCAATGGAATGAGCAACAGTGGGGAGGGGGGGGACAAACGAGGTCGTCGACCGCAAAGGATTCGGGGAAATGAAGTAGCGTCTCTCTCTCTCTCTCTCTTTGACTCTTCCAGGATGATTTTTGGAGCTTTAAGAGAAAAGGGAGGAGGAGGAAATAAATGGCTAAAAATCCGAAAAGGAATGCTATAGTAATTATTCAAGGGAGCGGAAAATGGATCCTACTGGTGCTTATAGCAACGAGGTGTTTTTTTTTCATATATATTGTTGGGAGGAAATACCATATCAAGATGTAGTTTGAACATGTTGTTACTCTTAACTGTAGGGCACAATCTCTTTTATCGCTATCTATTAATATCTACAAACAGAGATTCTTTTATAAGTCTCTCAGGTGTAATTTTCCAGCTTCAGAAATTTGGCTCCAACTTCAGATTTAGCATATTACTGTTATAACCGCTGAAATCAATTCAACTGGAACTTGCTTAAGTGCTAACCCGTTTATTTAATGCATAATACCATTAAAATCTAGTCCAGAAAATAGGGCAATTATCTTGAAAATAATCCCTATAATCCAGAAGTTACAGGGTCTCACTTTCCATGTATATTGATGAAGCCATTCACATTTCACAAATTTCCCAACGAAGTGAGCTAAAGAATGATGTGCACATCTCGAAAAACCTATCATGGACCTTCCACATCAACACCATGGTAAAAAAAGCCCGACAACGACTCTTTC
>JAEANM010001993.1:0-25785 GCA_017656035.1 Myanophis thanlyinensis
TCTACTTACGAAATTTTCCAGTTACGAAACGGCTTTTGGAACGGATTAATTTCATAAGTAGAGGTACCACTGTATGTGCATTTTTGCAGCCCCATTTTGCAGCCCCATTAGGGCATACAAATCTTTATTGGAATGAAGTTATCCCCTTCACAGGTACGTTTCTTTATGCACACCATTCTTCTAAAATGGATGATGTAAGAAACATCATTGGCAGTTAAATCACAAGCATATTTGCTCAGCAATTCATTCATAGGCTTGTTCTATATATGAACAAAATGGATACTACAGAAATTGTTCTCTCTCTGTGTGTGCTTGTGTTTGTTTGTGTGTGTGTGCAAGTATCACCAATCACCTCATCAACACTCCAAACAACAAAAAGCCACATACAGCCATGGACCATATAAATACCACACACAAAAAAGCCAAAAGCATGTACTCTGTAAGAGAGAAATTCTTGAGGATGGGCTCCAGCACAAGTCCAAAAGCTTGGAAGATTAAACTCCAGGTCCCAGAGACTGACCCAGATTTTATTTGCAACACTATTTTGGGACACATATGTTTGCCTTCATTTGTGTGTAAGTATTACACGTATATAGACCTATAATGTAGAAGTTTACCCATTATGATAATAAATTGTGATGGTCACAAAGAGGGTCATCATGTGATTTTACAACCTATTTTTGCAGTAGTCAAATGCCACAATCATAAAGCAAATATCATTGTCATTTAAGCAAATTTAAGTGGTATTGGTAACAGTGTCAAGTGACAACAACATCAGGAAAGAAAAGGAGAAAATGGAGAAATACCAGGACCTGAAGGAAGAACTGGAGAAGATGTGGAAAGTGAAGGCCAAAGTAGCCCCACTAGTGGTAGGAGCCTCCTAAGCTGGGAGAGTGGCTCAAACAGATCCCAGGATCAACATCAGAGCTTTCTGTCCAGAAGAGTGCAGTGCTAGGAACAGCTAAGATCTTGTGAAGGACCCCCAAACATCTTCTGGTGTAAGACCTGAGATTGAGGAATACATAGACAATACATAAAAGTTGAAAAGGGAATATGTGTCTGTGTAGTATGTGTCTGTGTATGTGTTTTATGTGTATCTGTTTTAAGTGCTTTCAAATATTGGTATTGGAGAAGAATCTTGAGAGTCCTTTGGACTGCAAAATCAGTGAACCTTAAAGGAAATCAACCTTGACTGTTCTTTGGAAAGACAAATGCTAAAGCTGAAAGCTCAAATATTTTGGCCATCAAATGAGAAGAGAGGACTCATTGGAAAAGACTCTAATGTTGGAAAAAAGAGAAGGGGATGGCAGAGGGTGAGATGGTTAAACAGTGTTATTGTCACAATGAATGCAAGTTTGGGCAAACTTCAGGTGACAGTAGAGGACGGGATTGGCATACCATGGTCAATAGGTTCACGAAGAATCAAATATGACAGTGACTGAACAACAACAACCACAGATTTAAAATAACTGAGCAAGCATTATAGGTTATTAGTGTACGTAATCAGTATTTCAAATGATTATTTTAGTGAGCTACATAATCAGAACTAACTCATTTCCAATTTCAGTAGATTTTGTTAAAAAACAACAAAATCCTACCATGAATCATGATGGCAGGAAAGGAGAAATGAATAACCATAAATGTCCAAATGGATGCTTTACAAATGTATTAATTATATCTTCCATAAATGGTTAAGAGTTGTGAACATCACACATAATGTATCTGGAAGCTTATTCTGGGAAAGGTTGAATAGGACAATATGACTTTTACAGAAAAAAAATATTTTTCTCTCCTGTTTTGCATGGCTATATTATTTTCTCTGTTGTTGAGAAGCTCAGATAGCTCCTCTGCCAATGCATTGTTAAAAATCCCATTTACTGTATTGATTATATCAGATATAAAAGAACGTATGTCTTTGATCGCTGCTTCTATGTTAAAATATACAGGATTGCTAACAGTCTTCCAACATCCTTAGGAAACTGAAAGTGAGAAAAAAAGGTATAAACATTTTGGTATCTCTTTCTTCTTCAAGAATCTAAGCGGAACAATGAACTTGACTCTGGTGCTTTTCCTTTGGGTACAATATGACCTGCAAGTGTTAATAGCCTGAGGGTTTGCCTAAGGTTATCAGCTCTTGGAACTAGCAATTAATCCTGAGCCCCCATCATTACTCCTAAATTGGATCTCTGAATTGGAAATGATTTTAGAACATCGAGCTTCACTAATCATTAGGAACTAGTCTCCACTGTTAGAATTTGGTGCATTTCTTTTGCTGAATGAACTTGGTTGGAAATATCTTAAATAGTAAATAAAAGAGATTAAAGGATTGGAAGTCAATAAAAAGAGAGATTAAAGGATTGGAGAAGTAGAGGCCCTTGCTGTAAGAGGGTTTCACTGGTAATTTCTACCATTTAGCAGGATGTGTCAATATCTTCATGACCATCCTATGGCAGCAAGGGAATCCTTGCTTATAAAACAATTTACTTCCTTAAGACCAGTTTACTAGCATGTCTGGCTTGTCTGGGTATAAGTAACTGGGATCTATATATATCATTGCTGTCTGGAATACCTGATTATTATATTGGTTAATCACAATCTGTGCATTTTTATTATGAATCAACATTAGTTACTGTAATTTTTATCCTTAATATATTTTATATGTATACTGATAGTATAATCTTAAGTAAAATATTATTCAAGAATATGTATTTAAATAAAGAGAATAACTTTTATATTAGGTAAGAAAGAAGTAAGACAAATGATATAAAATGCTTCACTTTCTGGACTGATACACCTATAGTGTTCAAATTCTTATTGTACATTACATTTTCCTTATTCTAATAAAAGATTAATGGAGTTTGTATTAAAGTTTTCCCCCAAATTTACATTTATAGGATGTTGCTTTAGCATCTGAAACTGACATAAACTATGACAAATTAGGTCCCATTGCTAGATTGGAAATAAAACAATGATACATTATATTGCTGCAAAACAAAACAACTACTCCACAAGCCCTATAGAAATGTGTTATTGAAATAATAAAGAATAAAGACTGACTAAGGGGTGCAATGTATACAGTACTAGCTTTCTTGCAGTGCACATCCCCAAGAGGCTTATCCTGGGCAACATGATTTTGTCATGGCAAAATAGTGTAGACATTCTAGCTGCTGTAGTCTCAAGAATCTCCTAGTAAGAAACAACAGCATGACTATTATAAATAAAAACAACAGTTAATGTTATATTCTGTTATGCCATACGAAATAAATAAATAAAGACTGACTAAGAGGATTTTAATTTTTTACTCATTGTTATTGGAAATAGGATATAAGTAGCTATTGTTAGTATTACCAGAATAATTGTTTGTTACTGGTAATATCATACTATTACCACTAAGAATTAACACAGAGGTTAAGAATTTGACAAGGATTGTCAAAAAACATAATTATCTTATTTATGTATTACAAATAAACCCTTATTACTGATGAATTTGAAACTCTTCCATTTTCATCATTGTACAATAATTACTGCCTAAAAGTAGGTCACAGTGCTTCCATTTGATGGGAAGGTCTCAATATTGTAAAATAATAATAATGACCAGAAAGAATACTTGGGGAAATGCATATCTTGGAGATGTGCATTTACCTACAATGGAATTGTAATTTCATGATTAATGAAGATAAGAAAGACTAGGAAGAACTAGATTTTCCAGCTTCCAGAAGCCAGCTGGAAAAGAGTATTAATTGGCTGATACTGATATCTGTCACAATATCACCTATTTCACATTTCTTCACTCTATTGGGTAGAATATTAATTGATCAATCTAATCACAGTTTGTATGACTGGGATTGCTCTATTGGCAAAAGTGATTAAGACCATGTCACTATTTTTTCCAGTACAAGCCTTCGCAATACTGTACCTTTTTTTCCTCTTGCCATATCTCCTCAATGATGCTATTGTCTTGTTCCCATGAGTGAGACAGGTTTCAGGCTTTAATTTTTTCTTAGTTGTTACTAGCATTGAAGAAGTATAACCCCAATGGTCACCTGTGCCATCTCTTTATTCCAACACCACTAAAAGCCGCTGCAAGTGGTGTACAATTTGTTAAGCTCTGTCATCCATCTCCTTAGATGGCAATCCAATGATTGACAATAACTAGGGGAGGTGCTAAAGACAGAATATAAAATAGTGATGGGGCCAGCTATAAGTGACCACAGGAGGAGCTAAGTGGTAAAATATGTATTGTGACATCATAACATAAATTCTGCTCCTACATACTTGTGACATAGAGTCACAAAGATGACCTTGTATAAAGCATGCAGACCATCTCAACAACCAGTACCTTCCTCTAGTTTTAAACATCTGTTAATTGTTTGTTCTCCATTGAATGTAGAGAGAATCCACAGGATGAGTTTGGCAGTCATTTCCTAGATCTTATGACTAAGTTGTAGAAGTATAAAAGGACCAGGCTCCTCCTCCTGATCCCAGTTCTACTCAGTCATGGACTAGATCAGACTTTAGATTCACAGAGAAACTTCTCCTCAATCTTCACTATTTCATCAACTGTGAGTTCCCTATCTTTATCCAGACATACCTGTCCTCAGAGAGCTGTCGTGCAGGAGAACGAAACAGGGCAGTTTAAGTCGGTATCAGGCCTACAACTAAGCTTTCAGTCATGGGATGGGTCCCTTCCATGTGATCCCACCATTTAGAAATGGCTAACTCTTTCATTCCCCATAATTGTTTGCAAGCGATGGGGCAGGGCACAGGACCTGCAGCTGCAGATGGCAGGAAAATTCCCACCCATTCCCCACAGTCATTTGAGGCGACAGGGCAAGGCTCAAGGCTGCAGTGGCAGTAGAAGTGGCAGACACCATGAAATTCATTGTGCCACTTTGAAATGGCGGCACAGCTGTTCAGAAGCCGCCGATCACTTGTGGAGGCACTCGGAAGGCTCAGGCGGCCAGATTCCCACCTCTTGAATGTTTAAATTTTTTTTCCAGACAGCAGATCCACTGCAACTAGAAGGCCTAGGACCAGGAGAGTGCACTGTTGTTTAATTGTCTCAGCCACTGGCTCCCGGGATGATCACTTCTCTCCACCCTCGCTGTCGCTTTGGGGGAAGCAGGAGGCATGTCGCAACACCCACAGTCACTTCTGAGACTGCGGGCTGGCAAATCACTCCCCACGAACACCATGGCTGTGGGAGCACCGAGCCTCATTATTGCCCTTCTGCAGCCCCGGAGTGTCATGCTGCCAGGGTTTGAAAGGCAACCATTTTGCCAACAGTTGGCATGGCCGCCATTTTGCATGCAAGGCCACCTACCATTTGTTGCTGCCTCTGGCTGCCATTTTGAGTTACAAACCACCCTGCATCAATCACAGCATGCCACCTGAGGTTGCCACTGAGGCCGTGGGTGCAAGCACCTGGGAAGATGCCCTAGGCCAGTAGTCACTTCCAAGGCCATAGGAGCCAGACCTATGACGTCCACCATTTGGGGCATGACCCTAGGTAGTCTGTGGTCACTCCCAAGGCTGTGGGTGCAAGCCACTGCGCAGCTGCCATTTTGGGACCAGGTTCCCATATTACCATTACTGGAGACTACCATGAGTACTCCTGAGGCACGGGCAATAGGGAATTGCATACATGGTCTATGCCACGATCAAGATTACGCTTACTGACCTTGATTAAAGGGATAGTCCCATATATAGGGAATGCTGTTTCTCCTGAGGTGCCTAGAGAACAGGGGTAAAACCTCATCTCACATGAGGCTTACATGCCCAGGCTATCAAACCTTTCCCCCCTTGAGTTGGGGTAATGCTACATGGTTGGCTGCTTTCAGTTGTCCTTACTAATATTGCCTTTCTCTCCTTTTGTTAGAGACAGGATGTATCACTCAACAAATCCTAATCGGGCCTTATCCTCACAACCAGGACTGCACTGTAATAGCATGTCAAAAAGAAAACATATTTCCTCGGTCTCCAAATCTAAAAAGGCCAAGGATAAAGCCCCCATCAAAGCTTCTCATGCAGAGGAAAAAGATGCTCTTTGCAGACAGAAAGCTCTAGAGTGACAATGAGCCAAATTGGCCAGGTGCCCAGACCCTGAGCAGATCTCCCCCACCAAGAGCCAGGTCTCTTCTCCCCTGGCTGGGGGAGTTTAAACCCCGACTCCTATCCTGTCTCCAGAGTATGGGGAAGATACTCTAGGTGTCTCTCACCAGCCCCCCCCCCCCGATATCCAGGGAGCCTCCATGATTGCAGAGCCCAATCGTGAGGAATCACCTTTATCCCAGCGGCCACCTGTGCCTGCTTCAGTCGCAACTACACCAGAACCCATTACCATGGCAACCATGCAAGCGACCTTAATAACACAGATGGAGTTAATAGTGGCTGCATTAACTCACAGTCAGACGGGACAGGACTACACCGCTTCCCAGTCCATTCGCTGGGACCTAAGTATCGTCCCACAGATCATTGTCTCTGCCATGAGTCGGACTATATGGACCCTGATTCCCTGCCTTCCTCTGACTATTCCTCCATTTAATTCAGAGAGGAGGAACTCATGTCCGATGATGGGACATATTATTCCGAGCCTTCAACTGTTGCAAGTCTCTTCTGACCTTCCTTGTTCAAGACACTCCTCAATAAAGCTAAGGCCATCACCCATCTGAATGAGGGGACTGTCCCCAATGCCACCCAGACTCTTCCACCAAATCAAGAGGTGGCACAACTCCTCTTTATGACCAGACCACCAGGGCCAAAGAAGTGCCCACTCCTCCATTCACAGAGCTGATCCAAAAACAATGGGTCATTCCTGCGGTGGGTCGGCCACCTCTCAATCCAGAAAGAGACTTTTATAACGTGGCGGACAGTTTCAACAATGTGCTTGATCCACCAAAGGTCTTGCATCTACAAGTGCTTTAGTCACAGATCCCAATGATATCCTGAAATTGGAGGATAAATGGATGGAACAAGTCCTTCACAGAGACCACGAGGTGGCTGCCTGGGCAGTCAAGGCCTCCACCTCAGCATCATTTTTAATAGGACTACCATGAGCTTCAGTCCAGAGTGGACATAAACGACACACGCATCCATCAGGACATTAACAAGTTAATAGTGGCGGTTGAGTTTTTGGTGGATGCCACACTCCATGCTGCCAAGTTTGCCACCAGGTCCATTGGCTCTTCTGTGGTTGCACGTTGCCTTCTATGGCTGAAGCACTGGCAGGCGGACCAGCGTCAGCGGTGGAAATTGGCCTCATCCCCATTTTTAGGACCACAGCTATTCAGGGATGCTTTAAAGCTGGTCCTGATTGAAACCAAGGATGGTAGAAAGTGAATGTCTCCCTGGTCCAGGATTTCAGACTGAAGGAGGACCACATTTTTTCATCGCCAGTCCTTTCATACAACAGAGGACTTCTCCCTCTCCAATCAGTGTCAGCCATTACACCACTCTGACCATCAACAGTCATGACTTTTCCAAGGCATACAACAACCTTACATGTGCCAGCCCTTTTGTGGCGGTCGTGCCCATTCATTTCTCCACACTAAATGATTCTGGACCCAACCCTCCCATTGGTGGTCACATCACCTTTTTCAATGACCAATAGGAAGAAACCACCTCTGACATCTGGGTAAGGCAGACGATACAGTTCGGACTAACCTTGGTACAACCAGACATTCCTCCTAATAGGTTCGACAAATGCCATATCTCCAAAAACCCTCTCCATTGAGCTCTAATGCAAGATGCAATCGATCATCTAAGTTGCATTCACGCCATACAACTGGTTACTCCGGAATTTTGGGGTCAGGGCTTCTACTTCATCCGCTTCATCATACCAAAGACATCAGGAGGATGGAGGGTGATCCTGGACCTCAAACATCTCAACCAATTGAATGCAGATTCAAGATGCACACTTTAAGAAGCATCTTGGCCCTCCTGCATCGCAAAGATCTACTGTCATTATTAATCTTACGGAAGCCTATCTCCATGTCCCCATCCATCCAGCACACTACCAGTTCCTACATTTTTGTTACAAGGGACAACATTACCAATATTCATCCTCTCATCAGTGCCATGCATTTTCACCAAATAGATAGCAGTCCTAGCCACCCATCTACAACAGATTCCGATGCAGGTCCATGTCTACTTGGACGATATCCTTCTCCAGTCGGCCTCGGAACAATCTGCATGGCAGGACCTGCAGACCATGATACCCACCTTGCAGGCTCACAGATTTTCAGTGAACTGGCAAAAGAGTCACCTTTAGCCAAGCACTTGCCTACAATACTTGGGAGCGGTGACAGACAACGAACAGGAGATGGTATTCTTCTCTCCAGACAGGATACTAAGTCTTCACCAGCTCATTCAACAAATCTGTCAATGGAAACTAGTATCCCTGGCACACCTCTCCCAATTATTAGGCAAGATGGTATTGTGCATCGATGTGGTTCTGTGGGCCAGACTCCATTCCAGACATGGTTCCTTCTTCCCCACCAGTGAGTAGGCAACAATCACTCCCACACCAAGGTCCAGGTGCCCAGTCCTGTTCTCCACTCCCTAAGCTGGTGGACCTCCAGGAAGATCCACAGAGGCTGTCTCTTCCATGAACCAGTCAGAATGACACTTACAACAGACATGAGCCTTTCTGGCTGGGGGGCGCACCTTCACCATTTGGTCATGCAAGGTCTGACAAAGAGCACCCACAACATCAATTGGTTGGAGCTTCAGGCCATACATCTTGCCCTCCGCAATTTCCAGCCCCATGTAAAAAAATCATCATGTCTTGGTCCTCATGGACAATGTAGTGACCAAAGCGCATATAAATCATATGAGCCCAGCATATCTTGGACACCAGCAATGCCTGAGTGGACTGACTAAGCAGAACCACTCTGGACAACGTGGAGTGGACTCTGCACCCACATCTGTTTATGCAACTGATGGACCAGTTCGGACCACTACAAGTGGACCTTTTCACCATATCAAACAATGCCAGGCTCCCATGCTTCTACTCCAGATTCCCATCACCAGGAGCAGAAGATGCCCTCAGATCCAAGTGGCCCAGCAGCCTCCTTTACTCCTTCCCACCTCTTCTCATAATCCCCAGAGTATTACAGAAGGCAGAGCACACACTTCTTCTCCTAGCCCCCTACTGGCCGTGGACGCCTTGGTTTGCTGAACTGGTGTGGCTATCCATCTCCATTCTGTGGAAACTAACCCTGTCCGAGTGGCCACTAACAAAGGGCGAGATCTTGCATCTGGATCCCCTCTGGCTCCAACTGCATGGCGATTGAACGCTGCACTTCGAGTAATGACCATTTGACATCAAGGGTCATACACACTATCCATGCCTCGCATTGTCCTTCCACCACCCGTATATATGAGGCTACTTGACAGGCATTCACAGTTTGGTATCAGCAGCAGGATCAGGATCTGGTTCAAGTAACTTTGCCTCACTTTCTAGACTCTCTCCAGGACAGTTTGGACAAGGGTGTCTGACCCAACACCCTCCGCAGGCAAGTTGCAGCCATAGCTTCTGTCATCGACTGCGGTATGGGTTTTTCTCTGTTATGAAACCTGATGGTGTGCAGATTCCTCTGAGGAGTGAACTATGCCCACCAGTAATACACTGCTTTCCTACTTGGGATCTTCCCAGAGTGCTGCAGGTGCTCACAAGAGGACCGTTAGAACCACTAAATTCTGTGTCATTGAAATTCCTCACTTGGAAGGTCAGTGTCAGAGTTCCACACAACATCAGCAATGCAATCAGAACTCCAAAGAGACAAAGTCCAAGGAATAAGATTTTATTAAAGACATTGTTCTTGTACGGCTTGGAGAAATCCTGAATCTAAAGTTCCTGGGCTTTCTCCACCCAAGTAAAACTGAAAGTTCCACCCCACTAATTATCACATGTTAATTTCTCACCAACTCCTTCAAAAAGAAATTCAACGTGTCCCTTAAGACATTCCTCCACAGGTGTCAATTGTCCAAAGAAACTTTCTCATGAGAATCAGACCTAAAGAAATGCAAACAAGATAACAATTTTGAGTTGTCTTTACCAACTCCCCCCTTGCTCTCTCTGCAACCTTGCAAAAGAAAGAAAAAATGTGTCAAAGCTAAAAGGCCCCAAATAATACTTTAAATAATGGCCAATATTCTTCAGCAGAAAACCCCCCAGTCCAAAATGTTCTTTTAGACTTGACAGTCAGTTTCCTCATGGCAATTACATCAGCCCAAAGAGTTTCAGAGCTTTTAGCTCTTTCCATCCATCAGGACTACTGCATTTTTCACCCTGACCATGTGATCTTGCGTTTGGACCCTGCCTTTGTGCCCAAGATAAACTTTTGGTTTCACAGGGCACAGATTATTTGACCCAATTTTTGTCCTAATCCTGCGCACCCTCTAGAGACACACTGTCATATACTCGTTGTGCAGAGGGCCCTCCACATTTACCTATCCAGGACATCTCCCTTTTGGAAGACCAAAGCCTTATTTGTCACCTTTCAGGACAGATCACTGGGGCAGAAAGCATCTCCCTCCATGATAGGGCGTTGGCTTAGACTCTGCATTGTGACAGCCTATGAATCGCAAGGACTACCTTCTCCAGGAGGTATCACAGCTCATTCGACTAGGAATGCCGCCACCTCAGTGGCCTGGTCAATACAAACTTCAGTCAAAGAAATCTGTAGGACAGCAACATGGGCATCACCATTGCCCTTCATCAAACATTATCTCATCGATTCCTATGCTTCAGCCTTTGGCAGGAGGGTTTTGCAAAAGGTCCAGGAGTCCTCTTCATTTCAGGACCTGACCGTGACATTCCCTGGGCAACATTAACTTTGGTATGTCCATCCTGTGGATTATTTTTCTACATTCAATGGAGAAGGGGCACTGGACTTACCTGATATGCTCCTTCTCGTCATATAGAGAGATAATACAGCCCTATATTCAGGGGGTCCTGACTTCCTGCAAATAAACA
The DNA here is from genome assembly GCA_017656035.1 of Myanophis thanlyinensis. Classification (NCBI taxonomy): domain Eukaryota; kingdom Metazoa; phylum Chordata; class Lepidosauria; order Squamata; family Homalopsidae; genus Myanophis; species Myanophis thanlyinensis. Next base: position 10,979 of record JAEANM010001993.1, read on the forward strand.
AGGCGATGTTGTGGCGATCTATGGTCACTTTCATAGAACTGGGATCAGGAGGAGGAGCCTGGTCCATTTATACTTCTACAACTCAGTCATAAGATCTAGGAAATGACAGACAAACCCATCCTGTGGATTATCTCTCTACATGATGAGAAGGAGCGTATCTGGTAAGTCTAACGCCCCTTCTACACTGTTTTTGATTAAAATGAATTTATAAATCAAACAAAATGTATAAGCGCATTTGGTAAACCTGAAAACAAAGAAAAATGTTACAAAGAAACTTATATGTGCACTCCTTTAATGTCCTGGGGTACAAGAACAAAGCAATAGAAAACACACTCAGATTTTTAAGATTGTGTTACTGTACCTTTCATCAATAATAGATCTCCATTATTTTGGAATCTATTTTCTGGTCTGGCTTACCTCTTATGAGCTGACAAATAAATATAACAGCAGAATACCCCCTGGAACACACATTTTAGTATGGTTATACATAGATATTAGTAGGGCTAGGAAAGGCCATAGTAGCATAATTTTCTGCTGATTTAAAGGCTGATGGATAGCATTAGCTGATGGATAATTAAAAAAAAGCCGTTAGTATGCTCGAGCGAAGATCGTCTAGTAAAAAGGGATACCTGCTGGGTATAATAATAATAAAAAGTCAAGATGATGGTCACAACAGTGTGATCAAAATACAATATTTTATATGCCCCTAAAATGCACATTAAAAAAAAGGCAGAGCTTCAATCATATTGCTGCCATTGACATTTTGAGTCTTTTAACCATGGTTTGCAGATATTTCTAGGCAATATAATCAATACAACAGAACTGGATTCTTCTTTTGCTTTGAAGATTCTTCAGAAGTTACAGTGACAAATGATAGATATGCAAGACTATACAATTTTCTATAACTATAAAAGAGCCAGTACATACTCAGGATTCACACTCTTTGAGCTAGATCATGGACAGACAATGTAGCATCTCTCCACTTGCTTTTCTTTAAAGATTAATAAAATTAAGTTTCTTTACTAAAAATAAATAGGAAATCATACCGCAAAGCAGTCTTGGTTAGAGTATTTCTTTGTGTAACCTCTCAAAGCTCCCACTAGTATTGCAGTGATCTATTACTGAAATACTATTATTATTATTGGCCATATATTTTTTGTGAACTGAATTCTTATGGAATCATTTTGAGTGTTCCCCGTCATGCATTCCAAACTGGCTTCATTCAAAAGAATTTGTGAACCTGCCTATTCTATTCTCAACTGAAACCAAACAAATCACACTTTGCAGCTTAGTGTGATATATGAACCAGGCTTGAATGGGAAAATATAAACTCCCTTTATGCTAAGATATTTAGGTATACTATTTTACCAAATAGAATTCTCTCTTTAAAAATCTATCAGAGGATAGTCCTCAGTTAGAAAGTATCATTTATTAGGAGGACTAAGTAGTTCAGCATAGGATTTCACATGTTAATGCTGGAAAGAATTGTATTGTAAGACATTCTTAATTATGTATAGTGTATTTTTACTTAAACGATTCAACTTTTTATCATAACCATTTCTACATGTGTAAAATGCATGCTGCAATATATAATTGTATGCAAATCAATACACTTTAATAGAAAAAATGTATAATTCAGAGTTAAATTGTGGGATTTTGGTTGCTTGGTTGTTTCCTTGTAAACGTTTCATAACCAAACTAAGTAGCATAATGCAGAGTCCTCCTTGATGGTTTCTTTTTGGAATATTGTTTTTCCCGTCAACTCCCAGATTCCTACCCCCACCACCTGTCTGAGGAAACTACTGCAAATAATCTTCAGTTTATGACCATGGTTAGGACTAGAATATTGGTTGCTAAGGAAATGGTATCAAAAAAGTTATTACATGACTGAACCCAATTTTACCACAGTTACTAAGTGAATCACATGGTTGTTAATCATGAAGTTGTTAAGTAAATCTGTCTTCCCCAATTGACTTTGCTTATTGGAAGTCAGTTGGGAAAGATCATAAATCATGATCATGTGGCCACAAAATGCTGCTATCATTGTAAATGTTAGTCAATTGCCAAGCACCGAAATTGTAATCATGTGACTGCAGGGATGATGCAAAGCTTGTAACCATGAGGCTGGGCCATAAGTCACTTTACTACCATCACAACTCAAACCAGCATTAATGAACAATCATAAGTCAAGGACTTCTAATTACGTGCATATAAATAGCCAGCACATTCTACCCACCTTTGCACTGATTATGTTATTTAGTTTGGTAATGACCTGACTACAAGAAAACAACCAAATTCACAGAGTACCAAGAGAGCCCAACAAATCAATGCAGTAGCCTCTTAACGGGGTGGTGATAAATAAGAAGTCACTTCAGTGCATTTGAAGACTTCTAAAATGGGAGAATCCTGGGATATGGTGCAAGACTTCATAGCTACTTTATAGTACTACATGGCTTTATAGAGTTCCTCTATCTTTCAATATCATCTGAACGATTTATTTGTTAAGCTGCTAATCCTACTGCATTTATACTAAAGGGCTATTTTATAGAGATGCAGTTTCTTTTGTTAAATTGGTTTGATGACTACATATAAACAAACAAAAATGAATCTGCATAGGGTTACCTGAGAGGAACTCTCATTGTAGTGTGAAACTTTTCTAATTTGTGTATCAATATACAGTAGTCTGAACAGTTCTATCCCATTGAAGCTATTTTGCTTAAATTTTCAATTATTTATAACATTTTAAATGGGAAAATTGTTCTCCAATGATCCATTCTAAGTTACCTAGCTTAGGTTTCACAAACTAAAAAATTAAATTAATTGTGCAGTATTTTCATTTTTCAAGCACCTAGCAATTCATTTGGAAAAATGGTGTCAAACTAAGTTTGCATAATTATAGACTATGGGGATGATCTAGCCTTTGAAATATTATTAAATAAAATGTGTGAAAGAAGTAGTTATTACACTAATTGAAAAGCATGGAACAAAGAAGAAAAAAATTCCAAGGAGCAGGGAAAGGATTCTAAAATGTCTTATGCTCGGAGCTTAAAGGAAAAGGTTACAATCCCTTAACAGAAATGACTGAGGTTAAAAATTAGGGAGGGATTTATAGAAGCATAAAAATGAAGTATTTGAAATGTACTTAAATCAAAACATGGGCTTTTTCAAAGATTCTACAGCCTAGTTATTTGAATAAAGGGCACATAAGTCAGCAGCAATGCAACTGAGAGGTGCCATCTTATCCAAAAATCAACTGTTTCAATCATTTCATTATTATTGTGAAGTGAATAGAAACATTGTCCTATTCACAAAGTGCATTAACCCATAATAAACAATTAGCTATGTTCCTATAGTATGGGAAAAGCAACCTTTGCTTTATATACTACAATAGCTGAGCTAACACAACACAGAACTAGAACACTAACACAAACCAGAACTAAACATGCTATGTTGTAGATTAGTCTGATGGGCTTAATCATGATGTCATTTTTCTCAAAGAGCTTCCAGATCTCTGGGGATTTCAGTTGTCCAACTTCTTCCAATACCAGAACATATTTTTTTCTTTCCATTTTCATTGACTAATAGAATAGGAACCTAGGTAGTAGTAGTAGTAATAGTAGTAGTAGTAGTAGTAACTATTTTTCTTTAAAATGCCAGTTTCAAAGTAGTTAATGGTTATCTGGAAAGATACACATAATCTTTTTTTTATCTGGAAGTTCAATAATGGCACTTGGACTTAATTTCTTGTTGATTTGAAATGTTTTGCTTCTTATCCAAGTAGCTTTTTCAGTCAAGTTGGTTAGGGGAATCTGAGTAGGCAGAAAGTCGTTGGAATGTACCAGCTCCTAAAATTCTTAGGGGTAATTAAATGTGGCCTCACTGGTAAAACTATGAAGTAGTCTTAAACTGATAACAGAACGGCATAAAAAATGGGGGATAGGTGGTTTTTGAGGCCACCACCTCTATTGCGAAAAGGATTTTCCACTTTGGCATAAATGGATTTGTTTACTCCTCTCAAACCATTTATCTTCTTTGCCCAAATGTGAACATCATTGTTTTCAAGAGTGTTCCTTTTTCTTTTAAATGAAGCTACACTGCTGATTCTGGTCATGTGGTGTTGGTTCTCCTGTGCTGGGATATCCTCGTGTAAAGGCTGCTTAATTATGTTTCTTTCTTATGTTTCTTATGATGGACATAAAAACACAAGAATAATGTAATGTATGCAAGTCCAATGCAGTGAGGAGTGTTCAGACCATTATATTGGAGAAGCCTTTACATAGGAGGATGGCCCAGCACAGGAGAAACACCACAACAGGACCAGAATCAGCAATATTTTCATAGGGTCAAAAGTTATCAATCAATCATATTAATGCAAAAGTTTCAGTCCCTTTTTTTCTATATCTTTTTTTTTTTGATAGCTATTCAGCTTCCCCCTATGGTATGAGTTTAGGGGTTTGTAAATAGTGTTTGAGAGCTAGTTTGGTGTAGTGATTATGTTATTAAGTTAGAAAGTAAGAGACTATGAGGTCTAGTCCTGCTATGGGCACAAAGTCAGCTGGTTGATTTAGGCCAGTCACTTTTTCTTAGCCTAGGAAGGAGGCAATGGAAAACCATTTCTGAAAAATCTTGCTAAGAAAACTGCTGGGACATATCCGGGTAGTCTCTGTGAAGTAGATACAACTGAAAAAAAAAGATTATTTAAATTGTCAAGTTTAAAATAAGAACATGATCTTTCTTTCTTTCTTTCTTCTGGTTTTTCTTCTTCTTAGTTCTCTCTTCGTGTTTCTGTTCTTGGTGTCCTTCATTTTGACACCATTTCCATTTTCTAAAAAGAAAAGCATGTTTTTAAAAAATCTTTCTTAACTCTGCTCAGTAATCAAACTTTTCATCATATTAGATTTGGCAAAACCTTACCAAGTTGCTGCAGGCTTTCAGAGTTTCTGTTATTTTAAAATTAACTAAGAAGTAACCAGAAGCTTTGAGCAGGAATCATTCTTAGAAAAAAAAAATGGCAGTCATGTAAATGGTTCTTTTTAGATGAAGCCTTCTACTTCTCTTATGTAGCATATAGGCTTACTACCAAGCTTCATCAACAACTGATATTTGTGAACCATCTGAATATCACCACCATCACCCCATTCAATATTACAGCACCAGGCAAGAAACTGAAAGACTGTGAGTTCCAGTCTCGTAGACATGGAGTGAGTGGGATGACATTGAACCAGTCTCTCTCTCTCTCTTTCAGATGTAGGAAGGAGGCAATAACAAACCACTTCTGAAATATTGACAAGAAAGCTGTAAAGCTTTGGCCAGATCGTTGCCAGAAACCAATGAAAGCTCAGGGGCACTAAACAAGGTGTAGTATATCCATATAAGGAAGTGTTAAAGAGTGGAGCTTTGGCGGGAAGAACTCAGAAAGTGGAAAAATCCTGCTCTCAGATATGCCAGGCAAAAAGTATAAAGAGCTGTCTTTTTCTGTTAGTTCTTACTGTACCTTGCTCAGAGTGACTGGCAATTGTAAAGAATAAAGAAGACTGTGTTTTAACGAACTGAAATGACTCTATCTCATCTTTGCCCACAACAAAACACTGGCAACGAAGGTGGGATCCAGAGACAACGAAGGGTGTGTGTAACTAGAACAGGCTCCAGAAGATCGGCAAAGGAATGGCAGCCCATGCCCCCCCAGCTCCGTTCGATCCAAGCGCCGAAGACTGGGAATTGTTTATGATCAGATTTCACAGCTTCCTAGTAGTGAACAACTTAGGAGAGCTGAGTGATGAGCGGAAGCGGCCATGTTCATAGGCTATTGCGGGAAGAGAGTGCTGCGCCTCGCAAAAGCCCTCGCATCTCCCGTTCCTGTTGATTCAGTGCCGTGGGCAAGACTGCAAGCAATGTTAAAAGAACATTTTGAGCTGGCTCCTTCCCGAATGGTGCTGAGACACCAGTTCAACAAACAAAGTCAAAGAGAAGAAGAATCGGTAAATGACTACATTGCTGAGCTACACATGGCTGCCGAGCAATGCAAATTCAATGACTTAGAGGACAGACTAACTGACCGATTGGTTTGTGGGGTGCGAGACCTCAACCTACAACAGAAGTTGTTGCCAAGCCAAATCTAACATGGCTAATGGCTGTAAGCATTGTAAGAGCTGCTGAGTGCTCACGGAAGTCAGCGGCATCAATCAGGCACCAACAGAAAACGGCGGGAAGTGAAAGCCCGCCAAAATCAAAAAGAGCGGGAAGTGTGCACAGACTGAGCAAAGAGAGCAGCGATGACCAGAGCGGAGAAGAAGAAGTCCATCAAACAGATACCAAGCAACCAGCGAAGTGTTGGGACAGAGGGGTCTGTTCCGGATGCGGGGGGAAACATTCCCGCGCAGATTGCAGATTTAAAGATGCAATATGCCACCATTGCGAAAAGAAGGGACACTTGGCGCGTATGTGTTGCGCGAACCAGCCAGCAGCCCTATCCGAAAGGCACTCCAGCAAGCCACGAGAGACCGAGGGAGACTTCAACAGGAAGAAGAGTAATTGGAGATCCAAACAAAAAACAAATCATATTCGAATCTGCCTGAACAATAAACAAGGTGCCAAGAAGATAAAGGTAACAATCAGGATTGAGGGAAGTCCATGCGAGATGGAAGTGGACACAGGATCAGCCCTGACAATAATCGCATGGAGAACATTGCAACGCATGCTGCCGCACATACAGAAGAAACACAGAAGAAACACCTCAATCATAAATGACTACCAAGGGAAGCGAATCCCCGTCATTGGAAGAAAGACTGTCCAAGTAGAATTCAAAAAGTTCAAAGGACCATTAGAGCTGACTGTCATCGAGGGAGCCCTACCCAGCTTATTGGGGCTTGAATGGTTCCAAGCCCTGGGACTTCACATCGGGGGAGTGAACAAGATCCACCTGGCAGCGTCAACGGAGAGAATCGACAGACTGCTGGAAGAATTCGCAGAACTGTTTGCCGATGGGTTGGGCACGTATAGAGGGAAACCCATTTCGTTTAATTTAGACCCAAATGTCACCCCAATAAGACTTAAGCCCAGGTGGGTTCCCTTTGCACTTAAGAGCAAAATAGATGAACAGATTGACAAATTACTGAAACAGGACATCCTGGAACCAGTAGATCACGCGACCTGGGAGACCCCAATAGTGACCCCCGTTAAGCCAGACGGTTCTGTCCGTGTATGTGCTGATTATAAGTGTACCTTGAACAAGGCAATGCAACAGAGTGCTTACCCCATGCCAGTGGTACAGCATCTATTGCACCAGCTGGGTAAGGTAAAAATATTTGCAAAATTGGACCTTGCCCAGGCATACCAGCAATTGCCGGTATGCGCTAAAACAGCAGAAGCCCAAACAATTGTCACACACTGGGGCACATTTAAATTCAACCAGTTACAATTCGGGGTAAGCGTGGCCCGGGGCTATTCCAAAATCTAATGGAGCACCTTTTAGCGGGTCTGCCAGGGATAGTGCCATATTTTGATGATATATTAATATCAGTGTCGTCAGAAAGCGAATTAGAACTGAGACTGCGGAGTGTTTTCTTTAAGCTGCAGGACGCAGGTCTCCGCTTCAAATGGGACAAATGTCAAATTTGTTGAATTCCTGGGATTTCTAATAGACGCATCTGGCATACACCCAACCACATCTAAAATAGAAGCAGTGCAAAACGCACCCACACCTAAAAATCTGGCTGAACTGCAAGCATTTCTGGGGCTACTTAATTTTTACAACGTATTCTTGCCCCATAAAGCTTCCATGGCTGAACCATTACACCGCTTATTGGGGAAAAAGCCCACATGGGTGTGGGGCCAGAAAGAAAATAGGGCTTTCCAAGCTGTCAAAGATCTATTGTTATCTAACCAGGTGCTGGTGCAATACAATGCACTCTGCCCCTAACCTTAGCATGTGATGCTTCCCTTTTCAGGGTGGGGGCTGTCCTAAGCCACGTACTGCCCAACGGGAAGGAAGCCCCCATTGCATATTACTCTAGAACACTAGCCCCAGCCGAACGGAACTACAGCCAAATCGACAAAGAGGCTTTGGCTCTAGTGGCTGGGGTCAAGCGTTTTCTTTAATACCTCTATGGGAGACACTTTACGCTTATAAAAGACCACAAATCGCTGTTAGGCATTTTGGCAGGAGACAAACCGACCCCCCCCCATCCTGTTGGCACGTTTTACGAGGTGGACGTTTTTTTGGGCGGCATACAATTACACATTGCAACATCGACCCGGGAAGACCCTGGCACATGCGGACACATTGAGCAGAGGCTCATGGCCCACCCCGGTCGAGGACCCTGCCCCTGCGGACGCTATCCTGTTCATCGAACAATTCGCTCCCAGCATTTTAACTGCATCAGACATTGGCAAAGCGACTTCCAAAGATAAACTGTTGGTGCAAGTTTCATGCTGGGTGGGGAGGGGGTGGCCAGACTTGCCAGTCAAAGAGAAACTATGACCATACTGGCTGAGAGGCTATGAACTATTCCTATTGAAGGGTTGTGTGTTATGGGGGACTGGGTAATTATTCCAACTGTATTAAGGAATGAAATATTGACTTTGTTGCATGAAGGGCACCCAGGGGTGATGAAAATGAAGGCGCTAGCCAGGAGCTATGCCTGGTGACCTAAGATGGATGAGGCTATAGAGAGGTGGGTGGCTACATGTTCCCTGTGTCAGGATTCAAGACCAAATCCCCCTGCTACCCCTTACAGGGAATGGGAAACTCCATGGGGACCATGGACCCGCATCCACATAGACTTTGCTGGGCCCATGCAGGGGTAAACCTTCCTAATAGTTGTGGATGCGTTTTCTAAGTGGCTTGAAATCGTACGGATAAGTTCCACTACTTCCAAAGCCACTATTAAAGCATTAAGGCGACTGTTCGCCACCCATGGACTCCCAGATGTGCTGGTCTCTGATAACAGGCCCTCGTTCACCACAAACACTTTTTAAATGTATTTGGCCGAACAAGGAATCAGACACGCCCTAGTCGCCCCGTATCATGCTCAGAGCAATGGTGAAGAGGAAGTCATGGTAAAGTTAGCCAAAAGTGCTTTGAAACATATCGGGGAAGGGGACTGGCAACACAAAATTGATGCACTACTTTTGGTGCAACATGTCACCCCCAACTCAAAAACAGGGAAAAGCCCGACCGAGCTGTTAATGGGCCGGAGGCTGAGGAACAAATTAGACAGAATAAACCCCAACTACATCCAAGAGAAAGTTTCCGATGAAATAAACAAACATAAAGAATTCGGAATTGCGGATAGAATCTATGTAAGAAATTATTCAGAGGGCCCATTGTGGGTACCGGGAGAAATCACTGCTATTACAGGTCCCTGGTCTTATCGATTACAGGTGCAGGATGGCCAAGTGTGGAAAAGATACTGGGACCAGGTCCGTAAACGAGTGGAGAAACCAGAGGGGGAACTCCAATGGGACCAAGGGACATTGCCAACCCAAGACCCTGAACCCTTTCATTTAGCTGAAACTCCGGATTGTTCCAGCGATGCCTCCTCAGCGTTGGGCCCAGCCGCGCCCAAAACAAAGTTCCTGAAAGTTCCGGGGGCTGGGCCAGAGGCGGCAGCAGACACGTCCTTACAGGTCGCTGCCGCAGGAGAGAATGAGGTGTGCAGGTCCAGTAGGGTCCCGCAACGCCCTGTTTACTTACGTGACTATGCCACGAGTTGATTGGTTAGCTTATTCTAGGAAGGGAGGGGTGTAGTATATCCATATAAGGAAGTGTTAAGGAGTGGAGCTTTGGCGGGAAGAACTCAGAGAGTGGGAAAATCCTGCTCTCTGATTGGTTCAGACGCGCCGGGCAAAAAGTATAAAGAGCTGTCTTTTTCTGTTAGTTCTTATCTTGCTCGGAGTGACTGGCAATTGTAAAGAATAAAGAAGACTATGTTTTAACGAACTGAAACGCCTCTGTCTCATCTTTGCCCACAACAAAACACAAACAACAACAAAATAAAAATTTCCTTCTTATTTAGATTAATTTCAGCTGCAGCAAAGAATGCTGTAGGAAACTCCCAATAACCATTGCATGTTTGAATACTTCAATTATCTGCACATGTGAGTAGTGTCTGTGGCATATAAATGTTAAGTAGTATTACCAAGAAATATGTATGTGATCTCTACAAGCAATCTGAATCTATTTTTCCTACTGTGGTGCCATGGAACAAATTCATAAACCCGCTGACCTCTCTGATATTAAGCATCACAGGCAGTTGGGCTACTTTCTTTCCCCCACCCCTATACCTGATCCTGCTTTCCTTTTCTTGAAGAAAATCAAGAAATCATCAAATGTTACTACCAGGCAGAACTAACAGCCATGGGATTTCCAAAAAGAATGATGCAACTGTGGAAGGAAAAACACCTGGAAAGTGACATAACTGAACAACGATTAATGGATCAAAGACTTTTCAATATCTGTAATAAAGTTTTTACAGATGCACAGAAATGCAACATTTAAAAACATTGGCTAAAAAGAAAACAAGTAATGATGAACAGGCTGAAGAAATTATTCCAAAGCCTGAACAAACTAACCAACCAGCGGATGAAACCAACATAGAGGATGAAGGTCCTTCTATGCAACAACTCAAAATGTAGAGATAAGTGATCTAGCAAATGTGCTGAAAGATTGAAAACCACATCAAAGAAAACATAGAAAGAAATAGACCGCCCGCCATTTGTGAAGTGCATAGCAAACGAGTGAAAGATCTACTAAATGCTGTGAACAACATTTTAACTTCCATCCCATCCAGCACATTATGTGAAACAAACCAACTAATGTACAGCACAGCTGCCATTATAATTGCAATTGGGTTATAAAATGCCAAAAAGGAAACCCACTGAAACACCAAAGAGAAAATTTGACTTGAAAATAAAATTTAAAAACTACAAAGTGATGTCAGCAATTTGAAATACTTGAAAGAAGGAAAACTAAAGAATGAAAAGCTGAAAATAGTTTATAAAAGTTACAAAAGTTGTCAAAAATGAGAAGGTAAAGATCTTGTGGGACTTTTGAATAGAGACAGATCGTCATTTAGAACACAACACGCCAGATATCACAGTCATTCATAACCCAAGTGTACAGTTTATTGATATTGCTGTATCAGGAGATGCCAGAGTTAAATCAAATTCAAATCAAATCAAATTTGATTTGTCAAAAGTCAAAAAAGAACTGGAAAAAATCACAAAATATCATGACCTAGCCATCGAAACTACCTGATTATGGATGAAACATGTGACAATAATACCCATTGTCATTGGGGCATTTGGCACCATGTCCAAGAATTTTACACAGTACATGAAGAAATTACAGCTTCCTGCAATAACACCAGCAGAACTGCAAAAAACTGCACTACTTGGAACAACACACAGTTTGAGAAGGTACTTGGTCGATACCAAGAATGCTGGCAGCAACCCGTATCAACCATCAGTGCCAGTCAATAATGTGACACATTCTAGAATGTTCAGTTGACTTTTATGTTTAATGAATAAAGTGTATATAATAATAATACGGTAAAATCTCTTATTGATATTGTTTTATAGGTCAGAGCCCTCAAGGCAAAGGGTGCAGTTTTCAAAAGATTTTTGCCATCTCTGCTTTTACAAATTAAATGTTGGAGACACCCATTTGGTTCAATTGAATAGATTATTAGATTCTCGGAGTACAGGATGTTCAGCACTTTTCTGTGCTCAATTTTTCATAGTTGGCAAAAAAAAATCATGCTGGGAAGGATAGAAATAAGAAGAAACAGACAAGCAATGATATTTAAATACAAGTTGCTTTCATCACATAGATCCATCACACTGTGTAAAAAATCAGCATTTGGAGTCAGTCAGATGCACAAGATTATATTTCTGATAGAAACTGAAAGTAACTGAGATTGTTATAAAAACTCTGGAAATAATAAGTAACTAAAACAAGACATGTTATTGAACTCTTTTTAGTCTCTTAGGAACAGAGCTCGTATTATGAGTAGTGAGTGCATAGCCTCTTACTGGCTGGTGGTCACTGTTTATTACATAGCTATATAGGCTTCAATTCTGAGTTGGCCTGAAGGAGAGAAATTTGGATAACATTTTAGAAAAACTGAATCACCCTTTCTCATTTTGAAGACTTCATTTATAAGACATGCTGCTCTGTTACTAAAAAAAAAAAATAGTTTGAAGGGTGAGCTCTTCCAAGCAAGAGCAATTTGGATAATATTATTTTTATATATCCAATTTTAAAGTCCCAGAGGGTGATGTACAATGAAATATTAAAACATAAAAACATTGTATAAAACTTAAAGAAGGCAAGCCATGTTAAACATTAATTAAAAAGCCAGGGGAGGATTTTTAGAGAATGAACCAGCCATCCCCATGGCTGTTTGCTCCTGTCTGTGCTTCAAGTAAGGCCACAGAATCATGTTTTGACGCTTTTCTGGAAAATCAAGAGATAGGGATCTGCCTCACTTCTGAGAGGAGGATGTTTTACAGGATGAAGACAACTGCAGAGATGTCTCTCTTCCTGAACCTCATCAGTCAGAATTCTTTGGCTAATGGGATCTACAACATGTCTTCCCTGCCTGCCTGAAATGGGCTAATGTACGATAGATAACCTGGCCCTATACCATGTAGGGCTTTATAGGTCATAATGAACATATTGGAATGGACTAAGAAATAGACTGAAGCCTAATGTTGGTTTCACAGCAGAGGTATCACATGTGCTTGTGTGTGTGTGTGTGTGCGTGTGTGTGTGTGTGTATCTGCCCAGTTGTATTCTGTCCCAGCTGAAGCTTCTGGATACTTTTCTGTGATAGCCATAGTGTGCATTACAATAGTTCAAACAGGAAATGACCAGGGCATGAATGACAGAGCAGAAAGCCTTTCTGTCCAGGACAGGATATAACTGACACCCAATATTAAGTTTAGCAAAAAAAAAAACATGGCTGCCATTTGCTCTTCAGCAGAGATTATGCATTAGTCTGGCTAGTAGTGCAACCCCATCAAAAATCAAAGGTGATAAATTCCCAAAGGGGCCCACTTGTGCAAGTTTGTCTGTCTTTACTTTTTTTTCTGTCTTGAAAATTATTTTATGAAACTTGTGTTTGATTTTTTCTTGATTAATGTAATCATTGTAATCATGTTAGCAGTAATGATAGCTGGATCAAGAATCATCTACATTAACAAGAGGGGGCAGGTCACAAGAGCAATAGTAGTTAAGGTATTCTATGTTTCAGTGATTTAGCTATTTCCTGGATATCAAACTCGTGGCATCACATTGCTGTCACGTGAAATTTTGTGACTTTTCCCCATTCATTGAGCTGGAGTGAGCGTGGCCTGCATGTGATGCACCCAGTCCACAGGCTGCCACCTCGAACTACTTCGAATAGAAACTCACAATTTCCTATCATTCTATCAATTTCAGTTTGGGCTCCAGAGCTTCTCCATAAGTTATAAACTGAAATATTTAATGTGAGAAAAGGAGAAAATACATGAGGGAAAGCTATGCCACATAGTATTACAATAGTTTCCCATTTGTTAAACAAATAATAATCAGTTGAGGATCATCTGTACATAGACAGAAATATGTATCCTTAGCCTCTTTTTTTTTCTAATGAAGCACTTCGATGGGTATCCCTAGCTAGATCAGTGAAAGATTGTTTTAAAACAGAAGAGACTGTCAATCTGATAAATCAAACCTAGTTTTCTATCATCCCTACCAACATCACGTTCTAAGTCTCTTCTTCATTCCCAATCCTACTTTTTAGAGAGAGAGAGAGAATAAGTTAGAAAGCCACTTCAGTTAGAAACAATCATTTCAACGTAGTTGGAAAAATCTAAATTTGGAGTGTTCCAGAAAACTCATTTTTCACCAGCCTTTGGCTGAGTCTAAAATATTCTACCATCCATCAATCAATGCAGGAAGTTGAACCTTCCATTCCATTCCACTTTTTAAAGGATATATTAAAGGATTCCTCCTTTTAAATACAAAAAAAAAAGAAAGTGTTGAACTAGCAACAACTTTGTTAGAATTAAAATGTGTTTATAATTAAGGGACTACTTCATGACATCCAAGCATGGCTCTCTCTTTAACATTCAGTTTTAAATCCTGAAACTTCAAGAGGTGAAAACGGTCAACTGTTTTATCTCCTCTGAATAACATCTGAGTAACCACTTAAAGGAAAATGGAGCAGGAAATAAAAACAGAACAGAACAAAACAGAACAGAATAACAGAGTTGGAAGGGATTTTGGAGGTCTTCTACTCCAACCCCCTGCTTAGGAAGGAAACCCCATAGCACCGTGGTGGCGAACCTATGGCACGTGTGCCAGAGGTAGCACTCAGAGCCCTCTCTGTGGGCATGTGCACCATCGCCGCAGGTCAGCTCCACCATGTTTCTCTGTGGCATTTTTTGACGTCATTTGCAAGAAAACATAAATTTCCCTGCAAACAACGAAACAGAAGCTCACAAAAAAAAAAAAAAAGATTTCGCCTCTTGCAGAGCTGCAGGTATTGGGATGCCCTGCCTCCCATTGGCCAGCTGGTGTTTGGGCCTTTGCCGCATGTGTGTGTGCATGTGTGCACCGTGCGCGACTTGCAGTTTGGGCACTTGGTCTCTAAAAGGTTCGCCATCACTGCTATAGCATTTCAGACAAATGGTTATCCGATCTTTTCTTAAAAACTTCCAGTTGGGAGCATTCACAACCTCTGAAGGCAAGTTGTTCCACTGATTAATTGTTCTAACTGTCAGGAAATTTCTCCTTATTTCTAAGTTGCTTCTCTCCTTGA
>JAEANM010001994.1:0-25780 GCA_017656035.1 Myanophis thanlyinensis
TGACTGATCCTGTAAATAAAAAGAGCTGATTTCACTAAAGCAACCTTGCGATTGCCGTTATTTCTCGAAATAAAACAAGTTTATTCTTTTATTTTCTTCTTTTAATATTGTAAAGAATCTGATGAAAGAGATGGACTTTAAACCACATGGATGCATGAATGCATACATGTTGGCATGTATGTATAGACACAGACAAAAGTGTTGTGAGTTTTGTCACTTGGAAACTAGTAAGTTAAAACCCCACAGACTAGAGGTGAAATTCAGCTGGTTCTCACCGGTTCTTAGAAGAAATCTCCTTTTGATTTTTTCCTACTTTGCGTGGTTAATCCTGTAAAGATTAATATTACATGGTTAATCCTGTAAATAAGACAATTGTTTCTAGCCTAATCTTTATTGCCTTGCTCACAGAAACTGCCTGTCCCCTTATTACACTGTAACTTTGGTGAAGTTTAATTCTGTGCTTGGTGATGTTTAATCCTGTGGCCAAACCGTCAGAATCAATAGCAAAAAAAAAAAAAAATGAATTTACCACTGCCACAGATTTCTAGTATAATACAAATTTTTCTATCATAAAATTAGTAAGGGATAGAGTTAAGAGATTGGTCCCCCTTTTCCTTTTTCATATCTAGAGTTTGCCTCTAAGAACAATGATTAAATAGGATTTAAAGCAAAATTTGTGCATGTTTATGATAGGGAGAAACCCAAGAAAATCTTTATTCATTTGTTTTTTATTGCTTTTAAAATAATAATAGAAAAAGAAAAGAAGCAAAACATCAAGATAATTGTAATGCAAATACATATATCCTCAAAGAAAATACAATGTATAAAAAGTGCTTTCAAAGGTGAAAAAATAACATAAAAAGATAAAAGAAAAGTATAATATATCATTATAACAATTAATAATTACAGTTCTACCTATACTTAATGTAAATATTCAAGTATTAATTTCTGGTATACTTATATAACTATTATTCTTTTTAACTTACAGTGTTTTGTATAAATGAGTTCCATATTTTATTATACTTGTCCATTCAAAGACTACAATTATAGATAATGTGCTCATAGGTGAACAGTGTAATCTGGTCTTTAATTATTGAGTGAAAGGGGGCATAATTTATCTTTTGAATACTGCAAAATCTTTGAGACATAGTAAGGACACAGAGAATCCATTTACATTGTCTGGTTGTCAAATTCCATATACTATGTAATTAAAATATTTTCCTTTAAAATGTTTTTTTTTTTCAGTCAGTATATTTGTATAGTTCAGTACTTTCTCCATAAATCTAGTAAGTAAAGGATATTGCAAAACTACATGTTTTAAAGAAGCATTATCTTATGTTGAATTCAGTGACATAAAGTCAATATTAATATTATACTAAAATAATCAAGCCTAAAAAATATGAAATTAAATTTAAACTTGAATTAAATGTATATTCTCTTACAGTTAGATTCATCAAATACCAGGGGTCTATTAGATTCAATTATTCCATATAAATCTTAACTGTTTCCCTCAGTAATGATTGCTTTCTTCATGCCTGAGCAAACTCTGGGATTTTACTGTTGGTATGATATAAATTTAGACCCACCAAGGTGAGTTATGGAGATTCACATGACCCCTTAAAAAGAGGGGAATAAATATTTAATAGATTCAATCTAATGCAATCATTGAGGAGGAACAGGCCAAGAAGGGGGCCCTTGACAGTGATAGATGGCAAGTGAATATTTCCACAATGCTGGTTCTAAAATTCTTCAGGAACAAAACATACAATTTGAGTTTCTTTACAGGGAGTTAAAACATGATTGCCCCACTCTAGAGGCAAAAATAAAAATAAAAATCAGCAGAACTGGGATGATCTCAAAGTTAACAGACAGGAAGCCTTTTTAGAATTCTTTAAGAAGTCTAGAATATCACAAAATGGATGAAGAAAGGCATGCTGTGATTTTTGTTTTTTAAAGTGGTTTTGAATGGATTCTATATCTGAATCTTTGCAATATAGCAATTACTAGAGCTAACAGGAATTTTTCAGTGCTGATAATGCCTCTCTCAAGATTTCAGATGATTGATACATTTCTTTGTTTTCTGGCTTTTAAAAACATTCCTATGAAAGAATGTACAGTACGAGGAAAGTGATCCATTAAACATCTTTTCTCTTTAATGTTCAAGACTGTCTCTGATAGATAGAAGATCTGCATTATGAGGAAAACTTTCTTGATGGGATTATTCTGCCACTGAAGAAATAGATGTACTGCTACTGAATAAATGGTTCCTATCAAAAACCTCTGTGATCCTGGTTGCATGCTGGCTGGGACATGCTGGCTGGCTGGGGAGTAAGAGCTCACACATCTTAAATTTCCTAAGTTTGAGAAAATCTGCCTTAAACAGTGGCAGAAATAGGATGAGCTATATTTCCTCCTGCCTTGAAAGAGGATAATATCTCAATTCTGAGGTTTGTTTTGCCAGAGGCTGCTACTCCAAGCAGCCATAGAGCCAACAAATTAAGTGACTGGGGGTCTAAAACTGAATAGTGCTCCTTGACTTGGGGAGATTGGTCAAGGTGCTTCTACACCGTTATCTTTTTGTCCAAATGGGCAGAGCTGCAATATAAGTGGATGTTGCTGGCAAAAATACTGGATTGGGTAGAATGGATAGAGACAATAGGGGAGAGATAAATACTCTTCAACATAAGTCCCATATAAAGTGCATCACAGTAGGCCTTATTCTTCCCCTTGAAATTCAGGAAATGCCTATAGTAATATCTTTTAGGCAACTATTATAAATTCATGTCTTCAGCCAGAACTTATAGTATGATTGATGACACACTGCTGCTTTTCTTTCTTGCCACATTTTAAATTCAGATGATTCATTGAATATTTTTACATTTTGGTTTCATTACATACTTTATTACTGTTTTATTATAAACTGTTTTGAGATGCTTCAACCTGGGAACTAGTATATGTATAATTAACTTAAATAATTATATAAATAAATGGCTTCCAGAAGGGTGAAGAGGGGGCTATAAACTGGAAGAAATTAAATGGGAAAAGGTAAGGAAAAGAAAGCATGCAGATTATGCTTTGAAAATGGTTCATTTTCTACCATGATATTTGAAGAATGTGAAAATAATGTCTACTCCATAGAAAAGAGATATAAGCATACAAGCCAAGACAGCTAAATAATTGTAGCTCTTTTATGTTCAGAGAGAAAATCCCATATTTGTTGGGATTCCAAAGTAAGAAATGTTTGAATTCCTTTGAAATTAGTGGAACAAATGAATAATGACTAATTTAATCCCATTGGCTTTAATTGGCTTCAAGACCATATGAATGAGGCATTGTGGAAAATATCCAATAATATTGTAGTAACTGGATACTACCATATTTGAAGGTTTGCAGTTCAAAGGAAGCCATAGTAGCAAAGACTATGAAGTCAATACTCTTAAAAATAGAAAATGCATTGTGTACTCTTTGGGGGAGATGATTTAATCATACTACGCCAAAACTTACTGCCTACAAAATGTATTAGCCATACTAGTTCTACCATTGCTAAACTGTACAATGAGATGGGGTGAGGGTGGGGGGACTATGGCAATTTTATAACCTGTGTATTTCAATTCCCAGAATTTTAGGACTTGAAATCCACAGGCTGTAAAGTTGCCATAGTTGATCAATGCCTGCTGTACAGGGTTGGCAAGTTCAAAAAAACAAAAACCACTTAGATTTCTGGAAAGATTTTTATTGCTAGTGGGGTAGTGTATTAGAAAGCTACAAACTTAAAAGCTACCAAGATAATTCTCCCATACAGTTTATACCTAGTGTAATTAAAGGGGAGTTAGTCTCTTTTTTGTTTGTTTCCTCTGCCTTTTGGATACAATATTTTCTTCTGTAATGGTCCTATTTCTTCCCTGTCTTCCTGCCTCCTCTCCTGTATTTCCAAAGTCTGCTAGCAATTCCTGCACAGTTATTTCTATTTTGAATGCCATTCTTTTTGCACACCTTTTTTTCTCCCTTCATGATTAATAAATTAGCAAGAGGTGCTCTTGATCACTTAATAGAAAGGCCTTTTTTTGTATATAACAATTGATCTCCCAGTTCCTTAATTTATTAATTATAAATATGTATGAATTATTTAGTCTTCAGGGTTGCTCTTTTTAAGTTATGTGTGTTTAGAACAGCAATTAAGGTGTTGAGTTTATAATGCCATTAACGAACAAATCATAAAATAGCCTTTTTAATGTGCTGAATAATTGAGCAATGGAAATACAATAATTAAAATCACATCACATAACTATTAGTCTCATACAAAGATGTTGCAGTACTTTGGCTAAGAAAATATTAGAGGGAGTACAGAGCACAATGGGGATAGTAACAGTTCAAAGAACTTTTGTTATGCTACAATGAGCATTTATCTATCTTTATAACACAGACATGTTAAAATGTTGTCTATTCCTACTCTTATTTGAAAACAATTCTGCCAGGGACATAAAACAATTCTGTGAACCATAATAAGGACAAGTAGTACGTGAACAGAGCTAAGGGCATTTTGCCTAAATACAGAGAATCAAATCAAACAGAAACATTGATAGAAATAACCAATAAGATCAAGAATTAGAATCTGTAAAGCAACAGGAATTTCAGATTTGTAGAACCATACAGCACAATTTTGATCCATTCTGTAAGACATTACAGTCGTCACAGTGATATGGATGGCAAATGAATTTAATAAATAATAAAAATAACTAAACTGAAGAAGCTTCTTGGATGAGAAGTGAAACATCTTCAAGGAAAAGGAAGGAAAAACAAAGAATGTTCTGTTGCCTTTTGAAAAAGCACCTTTGGGCCTATCATGGCCTCAGTGACTGCAAATCTCCATAGACAACAAAAATAATAATAAATGCTATTTAAGTGAGAGTTTCCATTCTTCAGCTATCTACCCAAATTTTAGGCCTTTTACACAGATTATTTTAATGCTTCCTGAGGTATCCCATGTTGAAATAAACACCGGTGGAAGGAATCTAATCTGATATTTTCAGTTCTTCTGAAGGGCTTAAATTTCCTATGCATGTGGTAGAAAATGAAGAATAAGATTTGTTATATACCAAAACAAAAAACTCCACAATCTGACATAGTAGTTAGGATGTTGAATTAGATCTTTTTGTAAAAATATTCATCACATGCTATTAAAATGGCAGCTGTTCCCAACAATTGCAAGAGGTTACAGAACCTGCTTTAATATTTCAGATTAACAGGATTCTATATTTAAGATGCTGTAACAAGCACAACAATTAATGCATTGCTAAAGTTGAACTGTTCTTCAGCTCTGGGTACCTGCAATATCATTATGTTGCTGAGCTACAATTGCACCAAGCTGAAGACTTAGTCAGAGACTGTGAGAGGGAAAGCGAGAGGGATCTGGCCACCAGGGTTCCCCTCCCCCCATCTCTGTGATCTGCAATTTCAAAAAACACAAGGCCTCTGTGAAGCTGACAAGGCTTCAGCAGAAATCATCTTATTACAGTACCTTTTAAAATAATAGTATAATGGCAAGGCTGTTATATATGTCGTTGTGTCGTGCACATCATCCTATCATTACCACTGCATAAAATGAATACTCGCAATTCTGCCTCATTTTGCTGTTAATGGATAGGTTTTTTTAGCACAAAATAGGAGGTGCTTGCAGTTTCTGAGCAGAGAAAAATCAGGCATTCTCTCTCTACATCATCCTAAAATTAAAAAAAAAAATTGAAAGGTAATGGTCAAAAACACATGATTTTTTTTAAAAAAAGCATCTAAACAAAAACATGGTGGCAATGAAAACCACTGTAAAAAGTATCAAACTTTACCTTCAGAACAAAAGAGAAATGCAGATTTTGAAGGATTGGGACTATTGCAGTGTTTCTGAGGATTATTTCATCTAGATCAGTGTTTTTCCCAGAATTCTGGGAGATGAAGTCCACACAGCTTAAAATTGGCAAGGTTGTGAACCCTGAATCCTAATGACAGAAGCAAAGCCTGAAGTCATGATATGAAGATAAATCCTGTTCTTGTTTAAAACAGGTGTGTCCAACCTGCAGACCATGGTCCTCATGCAGCCCTGGACAGCTAGTAATGCAGCCCCACAATATCGTAAACTTTTAACATTAGAATGTGATTTATATACATTAACTATTGATATATTTTATACGATGCAGAAGACAATTCTTCTTTACTCAATATGGATGAGGCAAGGCAAAAAGTTGGACAGAAAAGAGAAAAAGTGTGAAGGAGATTAAAATAAACATTTATTTTAGAGAGGGTTTTAATATTACACTTCCTTTCTACCACTTATAATCTGAGAAGATTAAATTGAAGATTAGACTAAGGGTTTCCTTGTGGTCTTCTGCACTACAAGTTCATATGCCAAAACTTCAAAAAGCCTCCTGTTCCATCCCAATTTATTAAAAAAAAAAAAAAAAACACTTTACAATTCTAGCATTACCTCATTGCTAAGAATATAACCCTGACAAGAAAGAGTGCTGCCCATCAACAGGGAAATGCCTTTTAAAATAAATCTGATTGTAGAGCACGTTATGACAGCAATGGCTGGAATTTGGTAGGATAACCACATTTGGCTATCAACAAGCTGGGCAACCAGTAGCAAATAGCTAGCTACTTTTTTGTATCTTTTAGCTGCATTTATTAGAATCTGGAGTTTTGCAGCTTAGATTTGATGCCAGGATGTTTTTTAGAGAATGCCAGAGCAGGAAAGCAAGGCTCATAAATATGTAATTGCATTTTAGGAGCAAGTGTGAGAAAAATACAGGAAAATGAAAGAGGACACTAGAGTTTGAACTCAAAGAAGATGAAAATTTTGGAATGGCCATTGGCCTATATATGTAGCAGTTTTTCTGGCTTGATTATTCTGAGCATAAGATTAATGCTGAGCAGTGTTTGGGATGCTGTATTTAATGATGGTGCTCCATAGTTTATAAGCCAACATTTTTGAGACCATTTATCATTTCCCAACTCTTTTGCAAGGATGTAGCAAAGAAGCACACACTTAAAGCATGTAATTCCCATTCTGAGAAAAAAAGCAAAGGTGCTCTATTATTTTCAACCACCTTCCTACTGGGAAAGAAGACAGTGGTTCAGGAGGAATTATGGATCCAACCTGCCTTGTCAGCATACTTGAATTCTCACACCTGCCACAACTACATGGATTTCACTATGGCAGTAGCTTCCTGCCATTGTATTTTTAATGCATGGAAGGTGCAATGAAATTACTGTGGAATGTTCACGTCTACCATATTTATAACAAGAGGCTATAGTAGTATTGCAAATATTTGCCATTATACAGCACTTGTCAGGTTTCTAAATTTTTGCCTCTGTGAAATTACAGATCATTTTCTGTTCAAATGGTTCTTTTGACCATCTAGTAATCAGGACTAGCAGTCTGATTGCTTCATTCTTTCAGAATGCATGCAAATTTCTAAACAATGTCCCTAGGAGGGATAAAATGTGCTATAAGACAAAAATAAAGCAATAAGCAACAGAATTTAACATGGCCTGGTAAGAATCGTGCCTCGTGTTTCCTTTTCATTCTGCCATATACAGGCATTCATGTGAAACAGAAAGTCCAGTACCAATTCACTTTCCTCACTCTATTTTTCAATAAGGAAGATTTCTAAAGCAAATTTTACCCCAGGGGAAAGAGGTTAAATACATCTTTTTTAAGGTTTTCAATAGATGAAACAATAATGCCACAGATATCATGATGTTGTTTCCTGCATGCCCTCAAATTGCAAAAACCTATGCTGAGAAGGTAACAAACTGTCTGAATTTTAAAAAAAATTAAAGCAGAGCATGAAGCAGAAGTAAAATACAGTGTAAAAATAAAATACAAGAAACCGCTAATAGAGAGTTGCATCCAAATATTCTTCCAGCCTGTACAATAAATCTCAGATGAGCATTATTGATTTCTTTTATTTGATTAAGGTAATGCTTACTACCTTTGTTTTTTAGGATAAAGCAATTATATGTAGCTTAGCCTTTGGCCAATAACTGAAGCTACAGAAACTACTCTTTAGTACTTCGTCTCTTAGATTCCAGGAAAAACAAGCTAGTCTGTAGAGACAATTTGTTTTCACAAAAATTAAGCAAACTTAAACCTTTCAGAGATTGAATCTTCTTTTAGTTTCCTATTCGTTGTTACATTCTTCCATTCTTTAGCCTATGAATAGGCAACCAAGTAGTCTCCAAGTTTTTTTTTTAAAATGTAAGCTCCTAGAATTCCTTATACACTGGCTGAGACTAATGTGAAAGAATTGGAGGCACCTTGTTTGATCATACAGTGTCACTTGAACTTGTAAACTGAATTTAATATTTAAGAAGCTAAAATATAAAAAAAACATAGTTAGACTCTAGGGCAAATCTTGTCTTGAAACTAAGTAACTCATAGCCCTATTATTGTTAAAAATAAAATTAAAATTTATTTTCAAAGGGCTTAAATTACAGGCTGATTTTAGTCCAATCACTTTATCTCAGCTTGATCTACGTCACCGTATTAAAGTTAATGGAATAAAATGATGTTCCTAGAGCAAAGTTGGAATAAAGATAGAAACTAATTAATTTATTAATAATAGGACAGTAAGTATTTCAGTGCTGAACTCTATACCCAACCAGTGGAACACGGGATTTAGTTGTCTAGATCTCTCTAATTTTCAACCACATTTTTTATGTTAACTTAACAAATGTGTTCCAGAACATATTACAGGAAACAATGGTTTGGTATATTTAACCCTAACTTTAAATCCATGAACTCAGTAATATATAAATGAAGATATAATAGGGAGATATTTGTTTGTAAGCTCCAGAATCTATTCACATGCATTATTCTTAGCAACCTGCATGACCAGGTTTTCTTTTTGATGAGTGATTTCAACACTCTGGCTAATCCTGAGGAAAAAAATAATCTCACCTCTGTCCTACTCTCTCTTCATTTTCACAAATTTGACAATTAATTAATGGTACCTTTCAAGAGATGTATTTTTTACACTTCTTTAGTGTCAGAGATGATAATATGGAAGAGACTAAAGGCAACCATGTGTGCAAACATCAGGGAATGCAAAGAAAAGACATGAAGGAACAATCCCTGAAAGGAAAAGGCGGGAATGGATAGACCAGTTACTAGTGAGACTTGCTTTCCGTGGATGGATGGGAAGGGCAAAACTTAAGAAACAGCCATTAAGATCCTGTGGGAAAACAACCAACTGGATTTTGTGGTAGCCCTACTGCACACTGTGCACAAAAATGGCAACCCAGAGGAGAAATTTCTGAAATTGTCTTTAGAGCAACTTTAGACAATAGGTGTCCCAAGAGAGAAGCTCCACCATAAAATAAATAAATGTTAAAAAATGAAGTACTATAGTAGAAAAAAGTAGAACACAGGGTTTGTTTCATGTAGCTATTTCTTTATTCACATCTATCAAACACAGTGTAAGTTACGACAGAGATTAGCAGTCAGGGACCAGTGAACAACTTTACATCACTTTTCACCAACTATAGAATAGAAATATGACCATTTTTTTTCTCAGAAAAAAAATCCCTTTTTTACAGTAATGGGTGATCTCAAACTAGTGCAAATATTATGTTTGTTTCTTTATTTTAAAAAGTCTTCACTAAATAGAATTCAGAACTCTATGAACAAAAAAATGATCATCAAACAATGACATAATAAAATATTAATTTTGAAAGACTAAAAAAGAGAACTGTCAAATTAAACCACCCAGAAGCATTTGAGCAGTTTAAAATACTTTCTGCACTTCTAAATAATAGAAGCTTTCTCTAATATTTGAAAGTTTGTAAAATGAATACCAGGCATACAGCTTCTTCGAGGCATATTCTAATGGGAGTTGCCAATGCCAAGAAGTCCTTCTTTTGTAATTCAATGCTGCCAAAGTTCCTGGATCAGAGCTTCCTATCAATATTTATGGCACCATCATAATGGACAGTAAAGAAAGACTTCAGACCTTTGAGTTAGAAGCTGTCAGGCAAATCTGGAAGTTATTGTTAAAACACATCTGGAGGGTCCAGATTGAGGATGAAAGTTTTAAAAGTTGATATAGTAAATCCTCAGCTAGGTTTAGTAGACTTCAGGTGCAGCAGACAATTTTCTCCCAAGTATCACCTCAAAAAAATAAAAATAGTTAGAAATCCAGTTTGGTGCAGTGGTTAAGGTGTTGGTCTAGAAACCAGAACATTGTGAGTTCTACTTTTGCCTGAAGCACAAAGCTGGAGATCTTGGACCTGCTATTCTGTCTCAGCTCTAGGAAGAAGATAATGGCAAACCATTCCAGAAATTTTGCTGAGAAAATTTTTCTAAGAAAATAATTACTGCACAGAAATGTAGTAATTGTTGAAGCAGCAGTAGTGGAAAACAATTTGCCATGCTAGTGGGTATCCAACCTCAAAACATCAGAATCAGGATAGAGCTGGAAGGGACCTTAGAGGTTTTCTAGTATAGCCCTCTGCTCAAGCAAGAGATCCTATACCATTTCAGACAAGCCCAAGCTGTCCACCTGTTGAGCACCAATTCAACCTCAGGCATAAAATCTATGTGCTCAGAGGATAATTTGCTAGAGTCCCTCTCCCCCAATACAATGGCCTTTATCTAACTTCTTTAGTACGTTTGCTGTCTGCTGGTTCAAATTCCACCAGGCTCAAGGTTGACTCAGCCTTCCACCCTTCCAAGGTGGGTAAAATGAGGATCCAGATTGTTGTGGGCAATATGCTGATTTCGTAAACTGCTTAGAGAGGGCTGGAAAGCACTATAAAGCAGTATATAAATCTAAGTGCTATTGCTATTGCTATTAGGAGTTTGACCAGGAGAGGGACAAATTAAATTTTCTTTCTACATCTCCACTCATTTCACTGATTCCTGACTGATGTATCTGGCATTATTCAAATCTTCGATAGGCTTAACTGAATTGAACCATCTTGATCAGGACTTTATACAGAAAGGAACAGAGGTGAAATTCATCAGGTTCTAGCAGGTTTGCTAGAACTGGTAGTAAATTTTCTAAGCAGTCCAGAGAACCGGTTGTTAGAAGAAATCTCCTTTTGTTGTTTTTCCACTTTACAGGGTTAATCCTGTAAGGAAGGCAGGAAAAAAACATTCTGGTGTTGTTTCTAGACTATTTTTTATTGCCCTGCTTACAGAAACTGCCCACCCAGTCACATGACACCCCCCAGCCATGCCCACCAAGCCACGCCCCTCTGGTAATAAAAAAATTTGAAAGGGAGAAAGGGACATTTAGCTATGAAACTGACTAGGTTATATGAAATGGAAGGGGTCTTGTATAAGCCAAATTTTCTTCAGAATAAAAAAATAACAATTAATGACCACAATTGACCCTAAAATGTATGTTGCTAAGCAAGACAATTGTTAAGTGAGTTTTGCTCCATTTTAATGACCTTTCTTACCACAGTTGTTCAATGAATCATTGCTGTTGTTAAGTTATTAACTTGATTGTTAAGTGAATCTGGCTTCCCCATTGACTTGAGTTGTCAGAAAGTCACACAGAAGATGATCACATGATCCTGGGACAGTGAAACTATCATAGATAGTTTGAGGTTGCCAAGTGTCCAAATTTTGATCGCATGACTAGTGGGGATGCTACAACAGTTGCAAGTGTGAAAAATGGTCATAAGCCATTTTTTTCAGTACTGTTGTAATTTCGAACAATTACTAATTGAATGATTGCAAGGTGAAAACTATCTCTGTGTTTGGCTAAGCTAGGCTGAAATATATAGAGAGAGTTATATTCTGAGATGACACAGGAAAGAAGAAAACCATAACTTGTTCTTTCATCTAAGGATTTCCTGAACGTGCCTAAAGTTGTTTTCTCTCATATCATGTTGTAATTAAATCTCTTGCTTATTAGACATGTGCAGACCACCTGTGAGAAAACTTACTACTTTAATTGTAACGGATCGAGTTTAATCGTCTCTATTATCTCCTGACATTTTATCTCCAAATTTCGCATTCAGGACAATCCTCCAACAATTTAGGAATGTGTGATAATAGTTTCAGGAAATTGACAAATGCATTTGCTCCTGGGGTGGGGTGGGGAGTGGAATTTCTTCATCAGTCCCTATGCTTCAATTTCTCCCAGATTTTCTCTAGGGGTACTAGGAGTGACAAATGGCTAGAAATAGATTTTGAAACTTCAACTGCAGGTTGGTGCCACCTAGTGGCTGCAAGAATTTCAGCAACCAGCAGAACAAAAATATTTTTGTTTTCTTTTTCTGCATAATTCTTGCTATGTTTCTGTATTTATGATAACATTTCAGCAAAGAGTTCCTACTTTCCATGTCTTTCTGTAGTTGACATTGATTAAAATCTGTAAAAAAACATTTTATCTGCCCCCGCCCCCCATGATGCCGCCCTTCTATTGCATTTGGCATCCTTTCTTCTATGTCCTTTGTATATATATTTCTTCTGAATGATGTTGTGACTATCCATTGGTAGCTCCCATATTTGATCTCTTTGGCTTCCACACTAGCCAGCTTATGTCATATTTTTAAATATTTGGGTCATTATTTTTTTCCTCTTTGCCTTTTATAGCTTTTCAGAGAGGCCAGTTGTTTAGCATTGGCAAATCACTTTGGCAGTCTGGTATCTATCTTCCAGACATGCCTTTATGTTTTGCCAAAAGGTTAAGTTGGTCCCAGAGGTGTTGTAGTAGCACATACACAATTACCGGGATGATGATGAATGTCAATGGCAACATAAAAAAACTGTTCTGCCTTCCAAAAAGAACAAAAACACAACAGTGTTCCTCTGCCAAAGAATGCTGCCCAGATTCCTATTACCTTAATACATGTCAGGATGGTATAATAAGACATGGCAGTTGCTAAAACCCACAAGAATTGGAAAAGGGAAGGAATGTGTCATTCTGTTTTTCAACTGTCCTTCTAGCTATTGATTCTGGTAGTCAATTTAAACTTTCCCCTCAACTGGGATGGGATGGGATGATCTAGGGTGGATAATCAATGCTGACAAGCAGCAGATTGGTCCCAGGTAGCAATTTTTCTCAGCTTCTTTTCATTGTGGTTATGAAAGGCAATGTGGATTTTTGATTATAATGTTTAAAAGGATGAATTTACAATGTACAGAGCCTCTCTGTGCACTGTGGGAATAATACTTGAGAGAGATCTTGCATGTTCTGAAAATGACTTGTCGACGTGTGCTAGGATGAGGCATATTCCTGTGGGTGTGGAGTGAAAGGGGATAATGTTCTTCTTCAACTCTTTCACTGATTTTCTACTTTATTTTCATCCAGCTGCAGCACCCATATCGATGCAATACATAGCAGAGAAATCAAAGGAGGCATCCTTGTCTAGCCTGAAGCAAAATTCTTCTGTGTCCTCAAAAGAGCAGTAGTGCAAATGCATTAAAGTTGCAGAAGCTTCACACACAAAAAAAATGTAGCAAGGTTTCATTGTATCTTATTTTTTTAATGGTCATAGAAGATACAACCTGCAATCTAGGTTCAGCAGAGATTCCTAGTGCTATAGATACATCTACATACATAGGCTACACATTCATTATGAAAGTGCAAGAAAAGCATTCAACTGCTGTCATAATTTTAAATTAAGGTGCTGGGAACATCCAGTTCAAGACTTTTGTCCCAGTACTGGCTAGCCAGATGTGCCTTTAAGCAAGCAAAAGTAAAAAGCTCATTTTTTTCCCCTTGTTGTCGGATCCTTGCTGGAGCATAGAGGGATTCATAAATCAATCATATCCTTCTCTAAAGTTATCTAGTCTAGAAGCTATGGAAAGATCTTGTAACAAAAGATTTTTATCTGTTTACCGTATCTCACATAAAGGAGTTTTAAGTCACATAATTGTCTGTAACTATGTAGTATAATTAGTAGTGAAGGAACTACATCTACAAACAATTTGCTAGCTTGCTTTATATCTGCAGAAAGAAGAGAAAGAGATAGAATCTCTGAAATTTTAGCCTCTCAGCATGTTTATGAAGAGTTCTCTGTGTAGGAATTAAAGATACTGTAACTTTTAATCTAAAGAAATGTGTCTATATTCAGCATGGTAACTTTTCTCTTTGTGACAGGATTAAGGACTCCTTCAGGATATATATTTTTTATTCCATACAATTATGTCTGATTCTCAGAGACTGCCTGGACAAGTCCCTGCAGTTTTCTTGGCAAAGTGTTTTTCAGAAGTGGTTTGCCATTTCTTCTTTCCTAGGGCTGAGCGAAAATGACTGTCTCAAGATCATCTAGCTGGCTTTGTGCCTAAGGCAGGACTAGAACTCACCATCTCCTGAATTCTAGCCAGATGCCTTAACCACTAGCTCAAACTGGTATTAGGCTTTACTCTTTATAAAGTCATGAGAACTGTAGGGGGCTGCTCTGAAAAGCAGAGGGAAGATCTGCCACCAAGTTAACAATCAAATAAATGAGGTTTGAGCACATACCAAGAAATAGATTTATGACAATGCATCAGACAACACTCCCCCCCAACACAATTCACATGAAGATAAAAGAGGCAGCACTACAGCTGTTGTTATAAAACTAGATTTAGGTCTACATTACATCTGCTTTGTACCCTGATATGATTGACAAGGACTAGCATGTGAGCGTATTTATGATACATTTAATTTTGCATTTATCAGACTGTCAAAATGTGCAGGATGTTTTAGCTGATATTGGGTAGTGGATTCAAGGACAGAATGAAATTTAAGACAGTATAGTTTTCAAAGTTCACTTCATTAGGAACATTGTTTATTCCAAAAGCCCTTGTGAAAAATACTGTTAGTAATTTGCCAGTCATTAGGAAGAGCCCCAATATATCCTCATTGTTGCTAGGAATGGATATTTACTGAATGGAACTGGGGATTTTTTCCCCTTGAAATGTCAGAGTTCTTTTGCCCATGATAAAATTCTATGTAATTCTCTGATTCACTGAATTATTAACTTGCAGAGTATCAAACAGCTTTTCTTGGTGAGGTTTTTATTCAAAGCCATCCTATGAAGTAACCAGACCCTTTTAAACAGGAAATTGTTCTTCTCTAACTTAAGATGATTATTATTTTCCAGGCTTGTAAATGGAAATCTCAAGGGTGTAATCTCTCTTCAACAAATTTGGTGTATAGCATGTATTTTTGGGCTCATTTCCCTCATATAAAGATGGAGCCATTATATTATTAACAGAGTAGCTCTTTCCACTTACATATATAAAAAAATAACATGCTGCCATATCACATTTTATAGTGAAGATAGGTTTTGTAACTTTTTAAAAAAGTCTCAGACTTATTTTTTTTAAATGAGATGCAGCCTAATATTACATTTTGTTATCTTCATATTGCTTTAGTTTGCAAGATCAGTGATATAGAGGAAGCATGTTACAGTATTTACAAAATACAGAATAATAGAGTTGGAAGGAGTCTTGGAAGTCTTCTAGTCCAATCCCTTGCTCAAGCAGGAGACTGTATACCAGGGATGCCCACACTTTTTTTTGGCTTGTGAGCTACTTCTAAAATGACCAAGTCAAAATGAAATACTGTGTAGCATGCATTGTTAAGTTGCACACATGACTTCCCTGCCCACCCCTTTGGGCCCCTCTACCCAGCCCTGCTCTCTCTCTCTCTCTCTCTCTCTCTCTCAGGATTTCTGTATACTTTGGAAAATAACATTTGCAATTAGCTTACATCTTCAACTCATAGCTAATGGTCAGATGATTGAAGAAGTAGATATTATAAGCAGAATACAAAATTGCTATATTTCTGAATGTCATTATGTATTCTTTTTCTGAAAGTATAGTTCTTTCAAGCCTATTATGATTCCCCACCTACACAGACATACACACTGTCTTTTTGTGTACCATAAGTCAAGACTAATGTGCTTATTTTGAATGTTTATTGTTGTTGAAATGGTTGTTAGGGAAAATTTGTGATGCTGCTCTAGCATCCTTCAACACGCAGTAACCTGCTTCCTTTCCTTTCCTTTCCTTTCCTTTACTTTCCTTTCCTTTCCTTTCCTTTCATTTCCTCCTCTCTCCTCCCTTCCCTTCCCCTCCCCTCCCCTTTCTTCTGAACAACAGCATAGTATCAGATTTTGTAATCAAACAGGAATTGGATATAACAACACATTTTTTTATTTACAGGCCATTTACACTCCTAATTATTAACCAATATAACCAATTATGAAAAGGCATCTCAAGTTGTTATTGCTGAAGCAGATTCTGCAGAAAATTGCTGTATTGGGTTGCAGATATTCAAATTAGCTTGAATGAAGTATTAGGCAGGCTGTCCAGAATTATGAGTTGTCTGTAATTTGGGTATTCTTAATCCAGGGACTGGGTAAAATGAGACTAGGTAAAATGGGGTTTAATTGATAGTTTATAGTTAGAGCTTAGTTAGAGCCTTGGCTGATTCTCCTTCTGTTGTTTACCATATTTCCAAATTAAATCAATGTCTATGGTTTTCTAATTTAGAAATAACCAGAATGTTGTTTAATTTGATTTTCTACTTCTAGCTGTTTTTGAAAGATATATTGGATGTTCGCATTCCTGTTTTTGGTATATTTCTACTCTCTTTGAATCAGTTGCTGTCTGTCCTTTGGCATCTTTTAATATACAAATTTAAGACTGGGATTTTGGAGTTTGGAAACTTTCCTTTAGATTTTCCTAAATTTGTTTCCAACTTCAGTGCCTTTATAAATGTTGCCGTAATACTACTTGTCTTTTCTAATAGTTTTCTCAAATTCTTTGTTAAGTTCTTTCTTGAGATCATTGCTTTTCTGAGCTTTCACTTCTCTTCTGTTCTTGGCAATTTCCATGGTTTGTTCCATCATCCTATTTGATTTCTTCTGTTTTTTTTAATCTTTGGAAGCTCTTTCACATTCACATGTCCTTTGTAATCCCTTTGTCTTCGTTCCACATTTCTTCTCTAGTATGTTCTGTGAACCAATCCATCACATAAAACCATGGTATGGTTCATTTATTTTGACAGAGGTTGTTATGTGAACATAGCACTTGTGTTTTTATTAACTTGGGTTTAAGGTTAATGTATTATGCAAATGCAGCCAGTTGTCAAGGTTACCTAAAACATGTTACTGTCCATTCTGCTGGGTTGTTAATTATGTCTGAACAGGAACAAAAAGGAGCTTGGTTTTGATTCTGATAAAATTGTCAATGCACATTTCATTAAGTATTTTGAAATTATTTATTTTTGTAATAACTTGATTAAAATTGTAAGCAAAAAAAGATAAAAACTAATAAACACTAATATTTAAGTTTAAGAAAGAAGATTTAAAAAAAGAAGAAAGCCAAAATTGTAGGAAAAAAATAAAGGAAAAAAAGTGACTTCCTAGTTCCTTAAATTGGCTCTAGGTATCATTAGGATTGCTGCTGTTATTCCAGCCTCTCTGCTGGAAACTTTTTTCTGACTTGATACCATTTCTTGGTTGGCAACGGACTTCCCCAGACTTATTGTCTTGGTGAGCTTCAGGCTACCTTCTCTAGGGATGGGGCCTGGGGTGCTTTGGAATCTATGGCTATCATGATGGCCATGTGCCTATCCCAAAACATCCAGAGCCCAACGCAGGAAAGTGCCCATATATTGGATCTGATGTTCCTATCAGAGAAGTGACTATGTGGTTTGAATTTAGGAGAACTTTTAGTGTTCACCATTGCTTAATCAGAGCATGCCCTGATTATAATGGGAATATTTAGTGTCACTATCCACTAAAGAGAGGCTAATGAACATGAATTTAATTCATTTCCTTCTCAAGAAGCTTTACTGGACAATTTTCATCCGTATCTAATCTCTCCTTTTGGGGAAAGATAATTAAAAATGTGATTGCGCAGAAGCTTCAGAAAACCTTGGATGAAGCAGGTTATCTGGATCCCTTTCAGTTGGGAGTCAGGTCTGAGTATTAGCAGCATTTTTATATGGTATTTGGTGAGGATGGGATGAAGATTGTACATCCATCCTTCCTTTACATGACCAAATGCTGTTTATATTTTAAATAATTAAATATTCCAATTTTATAATCCCATCAAAAAATAAAGAACAAGAGAAATGCTTAGAACACCTTTTCCACTCAAGTTGTGGAATAATCATATCTAAGTGTCATTAAGAAATTACTATTGGCTGCCTCTTTTGTCCATGTTTGACTGTACCCCTGCTGTGAACATAGATGTAATCCTGTACCTTAACTCACAAGCAAACCTCAAAAGCATTTGTTTTTGCGCTTATGGGGAGGACCTGTCCAAAGAACAAGTAGGTTATTTTCATGTTCCCTCCCTTATCCGGAGAGTGTTTGGCATCCCACATTAGCCCCTCTGGGTACTGATTTCTTCTGCGGTGCTGTCTTCATCACCCTGAAGACAACTAAACCATTATTAATACTCACTGGTAGAGTATTAATACTCACTGGTAGATCTTTCTGTATTTTTAATTACTTTTACTGCTACATACAAAGTTCCTTTTCCAAATAATAGTTGTATTTCTTTACTGCAGCTCCTCTTCTCCTGGATATATATCTAGGCTTATTTTTACTTTGACTGCACATTGTTTGGGCTGCTGTTTTAGTCCAGTTTATGTTTTATTTTCTGAAGCTCTTTTTCAAAACAAAAGAAAACATTATTTTGGCAGTTCAGGTTAGATAGATAATGGATTGAGTTTTTTCTCAGATACTTTTTGAGATGATAACCTTTGCACTTCTTCAATAAATTTCTTTGGCATTGTTGCTGAACAACAGCAACAGCTGACTGATGGTTTTTTGATGCATTTCATGGTTCATTTTTCAGTTTATGTTAAATATTGCTACCTGTTCTTTACACTCTGGGTTAACATTTGCTAAAGAGAAGAGCTAAGAGGTGTTCCATTTGGATTAGGTCATGGCTTTCAATACTTGAAAAATCAGCTGAAGAGGGCTTTCAGTCTCTGGCAGCTGCATGCTTGAGCCTGCTCCTTCATGCTAGACAGTGCTTCATGCCAAGGTGAGCCTGCAGGAGCATCTCTAGCCTCTAATCAGGGCTTTCATATAACCTCTCCAAAGGCCCTCCACAGGCTCCCAAAGAGCCTCTCTCCTGCTTTTCCATTATGCCAGCCACACTGTCAAAGCCTCTCAGAAAGATAATTTGTTTTCCTCAGAGGTATCTGTAGGTAGTATCATACTCATTGAATTATACAGAATGACAGAGTTGGAAGGGACTCTAGTCCAATCTCCTGCTCAAGCAAGAAACCCTAAACCATTTCAGACAAATGGTTGTCCAATCTCTTCTTAAAAACTTCCATTGGAGCACCCATAACTTCTGTAGGCAAGGTAAATTGTTCTATCAGGAAATTTCTCCTTAGTTCTAGACTGGTTTTCTTCTTGATTAGTTTCAATCCATTGTTTCTTGTCCTGCCTTTAGAGTGCTTTGGAGAATAGGTTTAGCTCCTCTTCTCTATGGCAGTCCCTTAGATATTGGAAATCCAAAACCTGATTTTAGCCATTCAGGCACCTGATACGTGTTGGGAAACCAAATGGATGTATTAGTAGTAGTTCCAAGAACTGAAGGACCTTCTTGGATGAAAAGGAAAACATTTTTAAAACATACAAGAAAATCCAGTTGGAAAAAAAGCACCTTTGGAACAATAATGACCTGGATTATTGTGAATCTGCATAGACTTTGTCTTTTAACTTTTCAATTTTTTAAATTCTGTTTTTTAATGTTTTTATCTATGGCTTTTGTATGAGTTTACTTTTTACTTGTAAACTGCCCCATGTCATGGAAGTATGATGGGTGGTATAGAAATTTGATGACTGAATAAATGAATGAAGTTCAGGGAAAAAAACCAGAATTGTTCAACCCTTTTAAAAATATAACATTTTGGTCAATCATAGAAGTAATTATTCTGTAGTTAAGAGAGAATTGTGGAATGAAAACATCAGTTAGTGGTCCAAAGACCCACCCCCCACCCCCCAAAAAAATGAAGTCACCTGTTATCCTTTCAAGTTTTCTATCCCTGAAGTCTGTTTACTTACCCAGTTCTGTCCCTTTCATTCTACTATTCATGTTAGACTAAGAACTATGATTCTTGTAATAGCTACCGTCTCCTCTTTGCCTCTGACAGCCAGCAACTTTGCTGAACACATATATCTCCTGTTACAGGTCCAAATACTGTTTGTTGTTACAGGTCTTTAATGCATTTAGATGTCAGATTTCTGTGGTCTCTTAATGTTGCTCAGTGGAGTCATGTGAATCAGTTGCAGCAGCAGTGGCAGGATATGACCCGTACAGACAGAATTTCCAATCTAGATGAGCTTGTTCTTTGCTGCTATTGATCTAGTAAGTAATGCAAGTTGAGAGATGAGAAGGATCTATATGAATGTCCACCACATTATTAGTAGCAATATTAGTACTAGTACGGTTGTCTATTGGAAATTACTCAATGCAGCATACAATTAGTTAAAATGTATTTTTTTTAAAATTAAACATGATGCCAATGTTGATCTGGACCCTAAAAGTTAATAACTAAAATGCTTTCCACAGTGGATTATTTCATCCCATTGTAACCCGTAGTGAGTATATTCACGTGCATTCTTTTGTAGAAAATGTTGCTTATTCTATCTTCACCGCCCCTTCCCTCTTATTCTTCTCTCTTGTCAGTCTGCACTGATAGCAACTATCACTGAATGTGATATATTATTATTACTTACCTTGAATGCAGCAGATAATTCCCCAACTATAAATTATACAATTGGGATGGAGGAGTAAATAGCATTGATGATCCCAGTCTCACCTTGGATTATTCCTTTTCCTCCCTGCCTTTCCTCAGAGGTATAATTAATTCTAAGGGGAAAATGTCCAAATACAATTTACCCTGATCAGCCACCTATGGATTGCAGTTTCCACTCTCACTGGTGAGTTTATGCTATTTTGAGATTATAGATTATATTGTCCTCAGTTCTGTAAGAAAGGATTAAAATACAATGTTTGAAGTGTTTATGCTAAAAAAAATTCCATCTTTGTGCTAAACCATGAAAATGAAAAGTGATTATTCTTTTACATTTTCATACATTGGCATGTACCTATGGACAGTCCCAATTTCCCATAGCAAATATTTGATTTCTCTGCTCTGGGTGTTTTTCTTGATGTATTCAAGAAAATGAATGCCTACCTTTTCTTGATGTATTCAAACTATTGTATCAGCAACTAGAGTTTGAAAAGAAAAGGAAAAAGCAGACCCTATCCAGTAATGGTTTGTCCCCAGTAGGCTGCTCCAAATATCTACACAGTAATAACAGCTGACACAGGAAACTGAGAAGTAGAACTTTATATTGTCTGTATTGTCAATATACATTTCTACTCTCAACATCAGAAGCTCAATTGATGTAAGAGATCATGAATTGGATCAATTCTAGTACTTCCCATCTTTAAACATCCTTCACAAAGTTATCTCCTTTGCCTTCTTTATTACCAGTCCAGTTTTCATGCCAGCTTCAGTTGCCTTTCCTATCTTTCATTTGTCTGAAATAGGACTGAATGCTAGTTAAAGCCATTCATCATTTCATACCACTTATCTGATCCATTTTAAATGAGTTCTCCCAGACAACTGTGTAGACAGGACAATTTGACAATTTGCAGCTGGAGAAGGTGATGATTATGGTTGCTTTAGACTGACAAGGTCAAAAAAGAAAAAGAAGAAAAAGACCACTTTGGTACTTGGTCTGAGTTCTTCTTTGAAAAATGCCCAAAATTCTAATAGTTTTTGGTACTAATAGTTTTTAATAGTTCTGGCATGTCTTTGTGAATTTATGTTTAAAGACAGCTTTGGGATAAAGTCTGAAATGCTATTTTACCTCTGAAGAATATATTTTATGTATTGTGAATCATTAATATTAAATTATTATTAAAATAATATTTTAAATATTTTACCTGGGCTTGTTTAAATCATCATGATGTCATTATCATCATCATCCAGACAGTTTCTCAGGTTTATAGCATGAAAGAACATGATAGTGAGGAGAGGGGAAACAATGTAATAAAGACACCATTTATTAATGTTTCACAATTCATCTAATGAGTAGCTTTGATGGTAGTGTGGTGCTTCAGAGAATCCAATTGATACCCCTTCCAGAGCAGATGGTCTTTATAGGGTTGCATATGGGAAAAGGAAGTGTTTCTTGGCCAGCTTCTCCTTTACAGACAAGTAGCATTCAGATTCATAAAAGGAAAGATTTGGAAGGATTATTCAGTTCTGCCCCTTACCTTGTAAAAGAATCCATTATTATAGCATCCTCAGCAGATGGTCACCCAAGAACTATTTAAACACCTCCAGTGAATGAAGATCCACTATCTCCCAGAGCATTTTGTTCCATTGTTGAATAGCTATTACCATTATGTTTTTTTTTCTTTTACTGATACCCAACGAAAATCTACTTCCTTGTAATTTCCTTTCCCTGTCTTCTGAAACAACTCTAAACAATTTCTGTTCATAACGGTTCAGATACTAGAAGACAGCTATCCTGTCTCTCACAATTTTCTCTTCTCTAATCATCTTCAGTTCCTCTACCTCATTCTTGATAAGTTTTATTTGATCTGTTTTGGCCAAGTTCTGTTTTTTCAATGTCCATCCTAAAATGTGCTTCCAAGAACAGGATGGAATTGTCTAAGTTTTTTTTTTTTTAATATGTTTAATAATATCTCTACTTGTTTATTTTAAATTGATCTTTAACTATCAATCATTGTATATTATGGGTAGGAAGCTGGAATAAAAACTGAAACAGCAAACAAACAATAGTGAATAACAGTTCCTTACTAGAAGGAACACTTTATTCTACCCTTGTAACTGCTTGAAAATCAAAATATTAAACATAATCCTTTTTTATTTTAACAGAAATAATTTCATAACAATTAGATCAAGCTAATATTAGTGTATAAATTATTGATATCATTTTTTTAATGTTCCACTTCTCCATCAGTTTCAGGAAATGTTTTATCAATTAAAAAGTCAATAACATATACATCATAATTGTCCTAGTTAGCAAATTGTCAGCATTTAGCCTACCTTTCTACATAGGAATGGCCATCACATTTCTCATAGATTCCCAAGCCAGTCCATACCATCCTTGATGCTGACTAGTGTGAAGAATAGGTGTTGAAGTACTTAAATCTCTTGCTGAAGCCTGGAAACAAATACAGTAACTGGATGCAACTCAAAGTCTATTTATGAATAAATAATTGAAAAACACAAAGAAAATGAAAGCCATTGAAGCAATTGGGCATTACAATAAATCTCACTAAGTTACAAAACATGAGTGTTGAAATCTTTGTACCTTTATCTTCGGTTGGGCTGTGCTAATCATCTTGTGATTTCATCTTGCAATATCTGGAACTCACTTCATATTTGATATTCATAAGAAATTGTTCCGCTTTTAAAGCCAACTGTGACTGAAATGGAGGAAAAATAGAAGTTTGCTTGAATACAAAACAAATTCTAGCCTTCTACTCACTGTCTTCTTTGGTATATAATGGCAAGTGTTAGTTTCTAAATAGAAGTCCTATATGAGGTACTATAATTATGAAACTCTTGCTTTGTTCAGATTTTACCGGGTTTTCTTTTTTCTCATTTTTGCTAAATAGTAAGGTTGTTTTTTTTAATCAGACAATCAGCTAAATAAAATTTTGCCTTACTTAATTAGGCTTGATAACCAAGAGCCAATAGAGTTATACAGCTGCCCTCCAACTAAGAAGTGTTGTGTGATATATCTTGATTTTATATAAATTGAATGGTAGCTGACTGACAGAACATAATATTGCTAAATCAAAGTTCAGTATACATTTTGCATTGTGCAACTTGGACATAATTTCTTTTATGAAAAGAAATGATTGATTTGTTTTGTATGCTGAAATAGTTTGATTATATGCCATTATAGGTCTTCATAACTTCTTTTTTTTCCTCTCAAATCAATATCTTCAATCAACTGATTTAAAAAACAAAACAAAACTCAGAACTCCCAGTTTGTCAATATATGTCTCATAATGAAATATGTGTAAGGAAATAATATGCCAGCTGTGGTTGCACTGAGCCATATGGAAACTCTTATGACATCTATATTTCATCATATAATAGTTTGTGCTGTATATTATGTAATTATAGCAATAATTTCATATTTGCTCTGGGCAAATGCTGTAAGTAATCACAACCTATTGTGCATCTTGCTAAAGTGAACATCAGACGATTCATGTGGTCAAAAATCATTTGACCCTCATTTCTCTTTGTCCTGCAATGTTTCTGCTCATTGGCTAGTGACAAAAAATATCCATTTTTCTGAACTATAGGCTGTCTTTTTGTGCAGAATTTCTTCACCACAGATTCAAAACTCTCCCACAGAGAGAGAGAGAGAGAGAGAGTCTATAGGCCAAGACAGACTGCTCTGAATAGTCATAGTCATTAAGGTGCAGCCTCACTGCCATTGCAGACATCTAGTAATTGAGTTTGGTCAAGGTGTTTATTAGTTAAAACATTATGCGGTACATTCCCTGGTGCTTGTAATATAGGGCTGTCTCTGTTTTAGGCAATTGCTAGTTCAACTGCTGTCAATTGTCAGGAAATGACAGGTTGATATTTATGTTTTTTTCTAACCAATCTGAGATGGAAAGTACATTTTGTAGCCAAGTAAGTTTCTGAAGATTCCATTTGCTCCCTAGATATCTGAGAAAAGTAAACCTGAATAACAGAAAAATTTGCAAAGATGTTAAAAACTTTAAGACATTTACTCTTTAAACCAGT
Organism: Myanophis thanlyinensis; assembly: GCA_017656035.1. Classification (NCBI taxonomy): domain Eukaryota; kingdom Metazoa; phylum Chordata; class Lepidosauria; order Squamata; family Homalopsidae; genus Myanophis; species Myanophis thanlyinensis. The sequence continues at coordinate 24,789 of JAEANM010001994.1, forward strand.
ACAAGGAACTGAGCAAAGCATGATAGTGGAATTAAAACTTTGGTAAAGAGACAGTTTCTGTGTTAACAATTATAAAGCCACCTTGGAAAATCTGGGCATATTAATAAACATTGGAATATGAAGAGCATATACAAATATACTTTATATTCTTTGAAATGATGATGATCAGATATAAACAATCTCATAAAATGTCATATCCACAATTTTCAGAAACAACAAAACTAGCCATATTGAGAAGTATAATTATGGTATATGATATAGTAAATTTCAAAACATCCCTAATAATATTAAATAACTATTCTGCCTACTTGTTAATGACTTCTTGTTGCTTTGTATATATATAAATATACAGAAGAAATACTTCTTGCTTGAACTATAAAGCCAAGGAAATCATGCAGCCCATGATAATCTGTGTTCCCATTTATTTTTATTTTAAAGTGAGATGGAGAGAAGGTAGTAATATTTTGTCTTTTACATCACAAATATTTTGCATTTAGACAACAAGAACTATTCTTTTTTTGATTCTCTAGCATTTTAAACATGCATGTATCTCCTCTGTCCCATCTGAAATGGTGCAGTCCTACACCATCTATAGCCAAAATAATTATGCTGATCATGTGGTGCAAATCTTAGTACATAAAGAAACAACACCTATTAATACTCATAATAAAAAAGAAAGCTTCAGTGGAATAATAGTGATTCCTGGCTGGAATAGAATTGAAAAATAGTTTTTTTTAAAAAAAATTACATAACAGTTGTAGGCAGAATTCTTATTGTACACTATTTATGAAGACCAATGTGTCACATATACACATTTCACTGCATTTTGTACCATGTATGTACCACCCCAAACCACCCCAATGAGGCTGTTGAAGTGATGGGCCGGTGCCTGGAGGCCGTGCGGAGCTGGATGGGATGTAACAGACTTCAGCTCAACCCAGCTAAGACCGAGTGGCTGTGCTTTCTGGCACCCAGATTTAGCCAGCTTTCAT